>CAXKWD010000005.1:64940897-65238397 GCA_964059195.1 Ectobius pallidus
GGGAAACGTCCAGATGGCCTGACATTAATTACATGGTCTTGTGGTAGATCTCTTCTGTGGGATGCCACTTGCATGGATACCTTGGCTTCATCCCATTTACCTAGCACATCAAAGTTAGTAGGTTCAGCAGCATTGTCTGCAGTGAACATCAAAAGAAATAAGTACCGTGACCTGCTACATAGGTATGAGTTTATTGCTTTTGCAGTTGAGACCATGGGACCTTGGTGCGCTGAGGCTAAGTCCTTGATCTCAGATATAGGAAAGAAACTTGTGGCTCAAAACGGAGATTCTCGATCAACGACTTTCCTAAGACAGAGAATCATTATTGCTATTCAAAGGGGAAATGCCACTTCCATTATGGGTACTTTCCCTTAAAAATCTTGCTCTTGAAGAAATTTTTTCTTTGTTTAATGTCTTAAGGTGTATATGGATAGCTGTACTTGGCGTGTTACGGAAATAAATTGTTCATGCAACATACCAGCCTTAATAGTTTGACAGGAACCACTAGATTTTTATATTAGTGCACAAAATTCATCAAAATAAGTGCCATGTTATACAAACAATATTATATTGTTTTTAATTTACTTTTTAGTTTGTTTAATTAACATTCCAATATGGGAAATATGCAACTGCAGTGGAGATTGTTTTGCAAGAAATGGATGTAATTAATTTTGCTAACTAACTTTCATAAAAGTACCGTATATTTCCGCAGATATGACAGCCTTCAGATGAGACAAGGTATAAATTTTCTTTGAACTTTCATAGTTTTAGCATATATCTGTCCTATAAGATGGCCCCCAAACTATAAACAGTGTTGAATTTATGTTTATGAAACAACTTCAAAAAGTTTCTTTTTTTCTTTCTTTCTTTTTTCAGTTTTCTGGTTAATCACAAAAATGTTACCACCATCACACTGTTATAATATTTAAGGTGGGTAGTAGAAGTTGGGCAAAATAACTACAGTTAGTTAAAAGACTGTTGGCTACCCTTACCGAATCAAACCTTCCTCAGTCTCTTTTCCCCCCAAAATGTCGGCTCTGAGCAAAGTCGCTCCACAGTGGAACAGAACAATACGTGCATTGTGCATGTGATACACGTACTGGTATATAGGGAAAAATACAAAAAATAGGTTTTATTTCGTGGATTATGGTGTTTTTGGTTTTATTTACAAAATTTGCGTTATTTTGGGGCTTACATTTGTCCACAAATAGTACCTAACATCTTAATATATCAAGATAAATATAATCTTGATATCAATTGACATCAATTTATATGGGTTTTAATCTATATAAATTTCAGTCCGAATGAAAAACGTAATAAACAAACACAATTATTGATTCACAGGGAGAACGAGCTACAGGATATGGTGTCGCCCTGTTGGCAACCTTATTCGGCAACTACTCTGAAGACAGGATGTTGAGAAGCCTTAGTCCTTTGTTGAAATGTAATGGACCAGGAATTGGAAATGCCTGTAAGAAACTAAAGAGGAATTGATAAAAGAATTGTTCATGTGTAATTCAATTGATTTTTAGGAATTGGATTGAAAGTTATGCCTTACCATAAGGTTACCAGAAGGTCCCGTTTTCCCAGATACAATCCCTGGATTTATCTTTCTGTCTGCAGATTTACCTTAATGTCTTTGGATTTACAATTTTACACATGTAAATCTTGAATCTTAAAAAGTAATTTCGAAGACTAATAAACATTAAAAAAAAAAAATCTTGTTAGTGATTCATTGATGGCAGATTTTCCATTTTTAAGAAGAGGAGTAAATGACAACACTGCTTTTTCCAATATCTAAAGAGAAACTGGAAGATACTGTCAGGTGTTCATGTTGATTTCAAATAAAATGTGTCCAGTAGGCATATCAGTAATATGGTTTTTTATATTAAGTCATAATCTGTTACATATTGTAGGAAGTGGAGTGTAATTAAATCATCTACTCCTATCTGAAAATTACTTTCATAAAATTTTCAAAGTGTCCCTGGATTCAGTGAAAAAAATCTAGTAATCTTACCTTACCATTGGTTCAGCTTGGTGATTTTAATTAACTCACTTATGTGTTAGCAATTTTACATTTACAGCAAACTCCTGATTATCCGTGGGTGGATTCCATGCTAGGTTCTTCCTTTTTAAAAACGATTTATTGTATGGTGACATGAGCCGGCACTTGTTATCAGCCAAGGCAGACTTCATCGATGACATGTTGGCTGAGGGGATGAGTGTCTAGCAGGTGTTGACATGAAATCTCCATTACCGCTAGGCATACATCATCGATGTTATGTGCTGGCCACCAGCACTTGTTTTGTTTTTGTTTTACAACTTTATTTACAGCATGTCCCATTACAAATGCAATACTACATGCCCTCTTTACAATGTGCACATTGGTATTCCTATAACTAGATTGCAATTTAGTATTTACAATGTTTACTTTTATTTTATTGCTTTAATGATTACTAATAAACTCCTCACTTTAAGTATAATTAATTATTATTACCTTAATTATTACTGTTCACTTGTATTATTACTTAATATCGTTCCTTTTCTAATTGTAATACTACTGTTTACAATTATATTAAAATATTACTGGTCCTTAATGGATTTTGCTTAGATCTTCCACATCTACTTTATTTACAAATCTTACAAAGCTTGTCACAGGACAGAGAAAAATGGAGACAGATTATTAACAAATGATGACAAGTTCAGAAAAGTGTATTGATTGTGTTGAAATGTCATATGTGGATACTTTGTTTTAATTTGTATTGTTTGGTTGGAGGACAGCCTCTGTATTGAGGGAAACTCAGGATGTATGTATGTATAAAGATTGTTTTATTCCTTTTAAATATTTCTTCTTTACTTATTGGACATGCCAGCCCACTTCTTGCAACACTTGTCTTAAATGGTTATCACCGTGTTTTTAATTTAGGACGATCAAAAATCAAGTGGTGCACTATTTGGTCACCTAACCCCCACACCCACTCGGCACTTCCAATTATTTTGATCCGATGAAAGTAGCTTCTTAGTCTGCCATGTCCTGTCAAGAATGTTGTCAAATTTGGGGTCAAGTCTAATTTCAAGTTTATTCGACTTTTAACGGTGGGAAAGAATGATTTCGTTACTTCTCCTTTTGATGATTTGTTCCAGTCTTCCTCCCATTTGGATATGGCATTTCCTCGCAATTTTGCCAAAATTTCACTTTTTGGTATTTTTTCATTACATACCTCCGAGTCTCTGTCCCTTGCTGCTTCCTTTGCCAGATGATCTGAAAGTTCGTTGCCATGGTGGCCTACATGTGCCTTTATCCATCTGAATTGAATTCTCCAATTGTTATTTTGTAATAGCCTTACTTGTTTACGGATTGTTTCTATAGTGCTTTGTGGTTCCTCGGATTTTATGGAATCTGAAGATATCGGACTGTCTGTATTTTACTGCCGTCTGGTTACCTTGTTCTGTGTCATTTATTTCTTGACATGCCATTTCAATACAGGAGCATCTTCCAGGTTTCTTATGAAAACTCCGAGTATAATGGCCATTATAACAAATTTAGTACCATTTGTAACTTATTAAAATGACATTAGATTTTATGTGTAGCCCATGATAACATTGCTTGAAGCTCCCATAGTAATAATATTCTAACATTCAGATTATCTGTTCATAAACAGCTGAACAAAATATGAATCTCAGTGCTTTTTAACATTTCCTGCCATGGTACCCTGAAGTCTTATAATCACAGGCAGCAAACCTAATAATGATGTGTTACCAGTATTTCTATACATATTTATGGTAATATGCCAGTTTTTCCTTGCTTTTGCAGTATACATATCATTTGGAAGTTAAATATTATTGTACGGTGCTTTCTATTTATAAAATAACTAGCTGAAAAGGCCCGGCGTCGCCCGGTCTTTGTATTTTTTAATTTGAAATTATCTTATGGAGGACTTTCGATTTGAAACTCTAGGTCCTTATGTAATATGTATGTAGAACTTGAAATGAAGAAAAAGATTTATCACACACAAACTATTCCATCAGAAAACGCTAGAAATAGCTTTTTATGGCTCATAGAGGATGTCGAATGCTGCATTCCGTTGCTTCTACACATCATGCTTGGGAGGGGTTGAAATAAGAAGAAACATAAATTACATAAGATTGTATTGACTTGACGGAAAATTTTATTTCTCATTCTCATGTTATCATACAACCGTTTCGGGGCTGAAATAAAAGAGAAATGCAGTATCACTTTCATACTTTCCTCCCCTAAAACCCGGTACATAATATACTGCGAGCATAGGACTCAAAATGTTCCATCCCATGCTTAGGGCCTATGATAAATCTCAACTAATACAAAGCCTACAGCTATGGATAACGTATCAGCGGAAAGGATTATTTACCTACTTCTGATATAGCATACTGACACACTTAAGTTGTCCCTGCAATACGACCTCTTATTCTACATAAAAATGTGAAGTGAGAAAATATTTCTTATGTCGAGGGTAGAGAAAGTTATGTGACTACATCACACTGTGCTTTATTTTCGTGGAATTCATTTTTCAGTAATTATTTTCGCCAATGTATACGTCGATGGAATCATAATTCGTTAAAGTCCAGCATTATAAAGTTCACAAAGCCCTATGTGATTAGAGTAAACAATACACTGTTGTCATGTGAACTGAACAGCATTTCATTTTTTTCAGTATAATATTCTCAGAAATTATATAATTTTGAAGGGAAGTACTGATTTGTTTCAATTTTAATGTAGACCGCGTTACTTCCCGGGCTTAACTGGGTATGTGTGCAAAATTTCGTGTAAATTGGTAAAGAAATGTAGATTTGTATAGGGAACAAACATACATGCATACACACTTTCGATTTTATATATTAGATATAATTCCAATCTGTCTCTGTACTAAAGTGACCATATTTTCTGCAGGTGAAACCGGGAGACTTATCAACACTGAGTTTTACAATGTTTAAGACTTTTAAAAATTCTTACCGTAAGGCTTAATCGTTCATCTCTACTTTATATTCAGGGAAATAGCATATTTTTTTAATTTTAAAATACGGGAAAATAGAGATAACCATTTATTTACCTATTTAAGACATAATTTTGTTGAACTACACAACACAATATAACCTTGTTCATTTATTAGTAGATTCAATATAGGTAATTATCATAGATAAAACTATGTTACACAGCTCTTAGTACTGTAGGATAATTTATAATTCATATTTATTGAGCGTTAAGTATATTACAATTGGCCAGGTCATATTATTAATATAATTAATTTACAATACATAAAACTCAAATAGTGCTTAAGCCTAAATTTAAAGTACACCAAGAATTTACAAAGGATTGAATAGGCAGATTTTTCATTGTCCTATAATTATTAAAAGAAGAGTACAATTCTATCAGGAAGTGCATTTATGCCCACATAATTGAAACTTGTAGATAGATAGATAGATTTTTATTGCTGTAAACATTTATAATGTATAGCCACATCACATAAGAAATTACACAATAACTTTGTTACCAACTATTAAAATTATAAAATTCATGTACACTGTACAGAGGGTACATTGTCAGTGCAGTTCTGACCGTCCTCCTAAATGTTTCGAAGGAAAGATCCCTAACTTGTAATGGAAGACTGTTGAATAACTCTAAGGATGTGTACTCAAAACTAGTTTTTATTGTACTATACCGGCATTTATTTATGTATATATTTGTGTTAGAGCGTGTATGATAACTGTGAATGTCTTTGCATAAGGTATAATTGTTGTAATTCTTCTTAACATATAGGAGGGCGGCCATAACATACATTGATGGTAGAGTAATTAACCCTAATTCTATAAAAAGTGGTTTACAGTGTTCTTTAGACGGAGCTCCGCAAATCAATCTCACTGCCCTCTTTTGCAAAATAAAAAGTTGATTTGTTGAATGATGATTCCCCCATAATAAAATTCCATAGTTCAAATGACTGTATATATGAGCATAGTAAACAGTTAGTAGAACTTGAGTCGTGACATAAGATTTTAAAACTCTTAACATAAAGATACCTTTACTGACAGTATTTTGGATGCTGCTGGTATGTTTTTTCCAGCCTAAATCTGAATCAATGTCAATCCCTAAAAATTTTACATATGTGTTATCTACTGTCAACATTCTATTCAAATTAAAATTTACTGTTTCTGTCTTGTCATTGTTGAGTGAAAGCGTGTTGGCTTTACACCAGTCATGAATGTTCTGGGTTACATAATCTAGTTGCCAAATTGAAGTTTCCTTAGTTTTATTTATGATGTTGACAGCAAGGTCATCAGCATAAAGAAAAGCATCCGAACAGTCTACTTTAATATTCATGGCAAGATCATTTATATATACAATAAATAGTAAGGGTCCCAAAACAGAACCTTGGGGAACACCATATTTCACCAGTTTATATTGTGACTTATTATTAAAATTCAAGTCAACGAATTGATAGCGAGAAGAAAGATATGACTCTAAAAATTTACAACTATCGCCATCAAAACCATAAAATTTAAGTTTTTGCAAAAGAGTTTTATGTGATACAGTGTCAAAAGCCTTCGTAAGATCGAAAAATCGACTACAGACATCTTCGCCTTTCTCCAGGCCTTCATAACACCTCTTTACAAATGATGTAACTGCGTCAACGGTACTACGAGATTTTCTAAATCCAAACTGACTCTGTGTAAATATGTTATTATCTTCAAAGTATTTTGAAATTTGTTTGTGTAGCAGAATTTCGAAGACCTTTGACACTGTAGGTATAATGCTAATAGGCCTATAATTGTTATATTGAGATTTGTTCCCCTTTTTAAAAACAGGAACAACTCTAGCATATTTAAAATTATTTGGAAAAACACAATCTTCAAAACATTTATTAAAAATGTGTGTCAAATGTTCACAAATAAAAGGAGCAGCCAACTTAATGAACATACTATTGTTACCATATGCATCATTACAAGAGCTATTATGAAGTGTTAGGATAGCGGAATAGACATCTTCTACAGCAATATGCTCAAATGTAAACTGAGTTTCTGGTTTGGTTAACTTGTTCAGATATGTTAATGCATTATTATTACAGTCTATGGTACGAATAATTTCCTCAACTTTATCAATAAAATGTGAATTAAATTCCTATGAGTTCATTTCGCTCAGCACACTATCTGATTTGGAACTATTTTTGATAAATTCAGAAGCGATAAGCCAAGTTGATTTAGATTTATTGTTTGAGTTATTTATTAAGTTCGAATAACAATGCATCTTAGTTTCCTGGACGGCATTCCTGTACTGCTTTCTTAATTCATTATACTTGATTTTAAATTGTATCATACCACTATGTCTAAATAATTCGTAATAAGACAAACACTTTTGTTTCAATTTGCGGAGCTCGTCGTTATACCACTTATTACTTAAGACCCTCTTATGTAGCTTGTTTTTAGTTACATTCGTTGGAAAAGCATTGTCAATACAGTTTAAAATAGTATCATTAAAACAATCCACTTTCGAATTTATACATATTAGACTATACATATCGAACCAATTTATGTTCTTCAAAACATTAATAAAATGCCATTTACCAAAATCATCTACTATTCTCTTGACTCTAAAATAATTATTCGAGATATTATTCTCAACGTCTGTTTTGGTGCTAAAAAGTATTGCATTATGATCAGATACCAATGTAGGTATTACAGTTGCTGAACATTTATCATTACTAATGGTGGTTATAATATTATCTATGCATGTCCCTAATGAACCATTTACACCGGGACGAGTAGGTTCATTAACAGTATGATAGGCCCCGTAACTTTTGCATATATTTATAAAGTTTTCAACTTTGCTGAAGTGTAAAAAATCAAAATTAAAATCACCAGTCAATACTACATTAAGATTAGAATTCTTTTTAAACACAATATTCAACAAGTCATATAATTTAGTTAAAAATAGTTCAATGTTTGTTTTGTTATCATCAGGAATTCTATATATAGACAGACACAATATATTAAAATTGTTAAGGTAGGTTGAGCACACTTCAAACATGTACTGAGTAGCAAGAGTTGTTAAATCAATAACACTTTTGCTTATAATTTCGTCTTTAACGAAAATTGCCGAGCCACCATGTAAACCACTACCAGATCTACAGTAACAATCAGCCAGGTAAAAGCCAGGAATCTTAAGTAAATTTATTTCATCAGAACTTAACCAGTGCTCAACGACACATAAGATATGTACATTTAATTCAACAGTAAGGTTGGCAATATAATCTATTTTATTTACGATACTTTGAACGTTCCAATGCAGAATGTTTACATTTGAAACTGATTGTAATCTTAGCTCCTTAGACTGGCCCTCTTTTGTAATTAAGTCTGATTTCCCTCGCTTGTTTCCTTCATGTTTAAATTACTCTTTGGAAATCTAAATTTACTTACGAATGTACCAGTAGGCCAAAATTCAGGCGAGAAAATGTCATCCAGAAATGGTGCTGGTATACCTACTTTGAAGGAACTGTACCCTGAATATTTAGTTTTTAGTTTAACAATCTGGTAGTTAGCTTGTTTATAGTCATTCAGATATCCAAGTACATCACTTGTCTCAACAGCAGAATCTAAGCGAGACACAAATAGAAAAACTAATTTTTCAACTGTGTTCAGTTTACCTTTGTTAGCTGAACCTGTAATGAAGACATTTTTACGTCTAGGTGCAGTGTCTTGATTCAAGTTAGCGTTGTTGTTCTTTTTATTTTTGTGAGTCACTGTGATCCACTTTTCATCATTGGAACTTTCACCACTAGGCCTATTGTTACCACTGTATTTTAGACATACTTGTCTGAAGAATGAATTTTCTTCAGAAGATTCTCATTCTGCTTCAGATAATTGAAAAAATCAAGACAACTATATTTGAGATTAATTTTGGTAAGCAACAATGCTTTCAGTGTTTCAACTTTCATTTGTGTTTTTTTCTGATGTCCTTATTTTATTCATGTGTGAAAAAATTCTTTCTACTGGTGCATTAGTGCCTGGCAGTGAAAATCCAAATTCTACAATCTTAGAAAAATTGCTAAATTTAGAGGAGAAATGCTGAAACATTTCCACCCATCTCAAATGGGCTTCTTTTCCTTCATTATTCCATTGACTGATTTTATCTGCAGTAGCAAACTGTTTAACATAAACAAATTCATTAAACATATCATTGTCATCAATATTTGAATTACCAGAAACACGACTAATCAAAGGCATACATATTTCAACTTCTTTCCATGTTATGACACTGTTCAGTAAGATCCATTCAAAGTTCTCATAGATTTCAAACCTGTCAGTCCAGAGTTTCAAGTATTGAATACATGAATCATAGAAACTATTTACAGTTTCTTGGAAGTCCCCTACCTTTATCTCACCTTCCTCTTCTAATTCATGTAAAGCACATTTTACAACACGGGGAAGAAAATTGTTCTCCTTTTTCTCACACATATTTACTTTCAACTTCGAAAGGGCCATGGCCACTTCAACACCAGTCGTTAACTCACCTTCTACCTGGAGAACTGCTTGATGGAAAGTCATAGCTTGGTTGTGCAGAAAAAGAAGAACAATTTTAGTCAATGGGTTTTCAAAAAAAGATTTAATTATCATTGGACATTTTTCTTGACTAAGAAAGTAAGACCTCAGTCCTTCAAAAAGTGCAAGAACTCTTCCAAGTGCTGGCATTAACCCCAGCCATCTAGTATTACTGTAACCTAAGAGTTTCTTGTACTCAACTTCAGCAAAACTGCAGAAATCTCTCAGTGATTCAACTCTTACAGTGTACGTGTGAAAATGGCAATATATTTTGTGAATCACCATTTCTGCATTGATAGGAAGACAATCAGCAGCAGTCTTGATTGTGTTGTGAACGATATGCGCTGCACAACCAACTCCAAGGATTTCACGGTGCAGTGCCATTTTCAATTTGTAAAAAATATTTACGGTCCCCTTACGTGCTGCACCACCAAAATTGCTATTGGTATTATCACCGCAGAATGCAATTATCTTGCTACTTGCTATCTTGTTTTTTTCAAACACATCAGTCAAATACGCGACGAAGTTATATTTTTTGATGATGCAGATGTAATTTCTGCTTTTTTATGCCTGGCAGATTTGATATGGTGTTCGATGTCGCTCCTCCCTCCATGGGACACACAAAACTCTGTGTTACAAATGCTGCAACGAACATCCCAATCGGCCCGAGTTTTGTGTATGAAAGTGTATCTACGAAAGAAATTAAGTTTAAAATTATTATTTTATCTATACATAATTATAGGGATTTAAACTTTATTAAATTCGCTATAAATTACAATCCCTAACACACTTACCTTTCTTGCAAGGCAGGAGTAAAAATACATTTGCGTTTCGGCATCTTGAATATCCTAACAACCGACACAACACACTACAACTGTAGCAAGAAAGAGAATGAACAAAGAATCAAACCTGAAGCCAAGCATTGGAAAGAAATGCAGTTAGCGGCACGGCGTTGCCACGTTGACTGTTTCCATGGCTACTGCTCGTAACGAACAATGACGATGCGCACCAGAAACAATCTTTCTTAGGTTAAAAAGGATGAACATAATGCAATTATCCTGACCTGAACAGATTTAAATATCTTAATCAACCAAAATACAAAATAAATTTCTTATTCTACGAAAACGAGACAAATGGGCGTCCCAACAAAAACCTTTTGGGACACCAGGTTCCAAAACGGGACGTCTGGTCACTTTACTCTGTACACATGGCTGGCAGGAATAGGCACATAAGTAAAAAAAAAAAAAAAAAAAAAAAGGAAATTTTTCAGGAGAAGCTTTTTTTTTTAATTTCCTCTTAACTGGATAATGGTACAAGAATGAAATGTTTATTACATTATGAACTCCTTCAATATGATGTACAGTAATTTTATATTTTAAAAATTACATTTAATACTTGACGTAAGTTATTACGAACAAGAAAAAAGACTGACTTATCGGCACATTTGGTACAACTGATAAATTTTATGTAACATTTTAATTTGAGCTATTATCAGCTTATAAGACTGCTGTACAAAATGGATATATTTGCATTCATGAACCACAGATTATTGTCACTGTTGGACATGACACGAGAATATTATAGGCGAAAAATTCCTCTGACACTGGGATTTGAATCCAGGACATTTGGCTATCCTTGCCACTGCTTTATCAACTGAGCTAAGCCAGAGTTCACTTCACAGCACCAGATGGAACCTCTCTCATATGACTGATTTTTATTTTTAGTGAACAATTTTTCTTCTTTGGAACAAAATTATATTTTTCAAGGGAAAATTCAAGTTTCGGAAAAATAAAATTTTTATATAAAAGGACTTAAATAGTATGTTCATTGAAATTCAAATAACTATATGTGTGCACGGTAAAATAGATACAGTATCAAATAATCAACTCACATGTTGAGTACAATATAAGTGTCAAGAACTAGGGAAAAACTATGCATTTTAATTCAAAATTAAAATAATTTTATGGTAGAGATGTTCAGGGAAATTTATTTTTGCTGAGCTTATATCAACTGAATTTAACACCAAATCCCATTCCTAGTGAATGTATTTTATACTTTATTTCAGTACAGAAATAGCCGTACTTTGGTGCCCATTACTGTGTTCCGGTTATATCCTTGATGCACCTCAATATTTTGTAGGTCAGGCAAGTGTTAATAGTCAACTGGTAAGAATTGTGAAAATCTACAAAATTAAATGCCTCCCTTTGATAAAGTGGTTTTGCAGAAGAATACAATATTTTGCACTACATGAGCCATAGGTCTGTTCAGTGTTTAAAGCAGAATAATGCAAAACTTGTATTCTATTAGGCCAAATAACACCAAAATTAACCCAACTTTTGTACCAAAATTTTATTAACCTTAAAATAGGATCCCTGTAGATGGGGCATAAAAATTGAAAAATAGGTAAAATAGTTACCAGGCAATGTAGAAACTGATGAGAAGTGCATGTGGAGCCATTTTATCGCCGCTTAAGAAACAATATTGCATAATTGATACTTTTGGTGAAAATGACATTTTTGTACTGTTGGCTTCACTGAAATAGCACGCTTAGGATAAAACAACAGTCAAGATGAAAACATGTGTCGTGACCTTGTGAAAGAGGCATACATAATACTGAAGCAACATGTACCGACTGCTTGGGTGGGGTAGTAATATTAATTAATTCTGGTACTTAACTGAGTCGGCACACAGGAACTCTACCAGGAGATACTAATTATTTATCATCCACAGATCAAGGACGCACAAGGTTGGAAGGTAAGGGCTTACCCAAAGGTAGTAGAGGGAACCAAATCTTGAGTATGGACGGTAGACAACATAGGATGAAGCGCCAGGATAAAACTCAAGAAAAGCTTGTTATGGCTCTAGTTCACTAAATAGCCCCTATTGTTGGGCAAGCCGGTATGTTATGGCTCTAATGTCTATGATTAGTTTCGAAGTACTTACAGTAGTTGAATTTGACTTCTGAGCCGACCACGGTAGTCAGTCGGTTGCATCGTAGAACATCTTATCTCGAGGAATGTGGGGATTTATTCAGTGGGCTCTTATACTTAATTGAAATGATAAATATATTTTATAACTGGTAAGAGTAAAGTTTATTGTCCTTACTAATTAAGTTTAATAATGTCTCAAAATTCAAGGCGTGGGTGATGCTTGTATGACGTTCAGAGTGGTAGAACAATCGGTTAGAAAGCGTATTAATGATAATACAGTTATGTAATTCTAGTCTGCGAATTACAGTCGTAGATTATGTTCTTCAAGTTTTCGTTGCCCAAATGTACTTACTTGTGACACTGATTCTACGTTCGGTACTCAGCTATAATTCAGCCGTACCGCAAACCTATAATATTCACTGGCTTTAGTTTAAGCAAATACTTTTATAGCGAACGGGATCAGCCCCGGTCACTATAATATAATTAATCGAAGTACAAGTCACTTCTGTGGCGTGTAATGCCAAGACAGAAGCAATCAGTTAGGGCAGAAGCTAAGGTAGAAGTGATTACCTTAAAAATGGCGATTGTCCCACACCTCATAGTTTCTGTACAACTATCCCCACTTCCTCATACAACAAATTAAAACTAATGTTATAGCATTTTTGAGTCTTTTTCGCTAAGAGTTGTCTCCTTATTGGTTCTTCCCTTATGAGCGTCTGAATGCTGGTCCACATGGCAGGCTTCGCTTCCCAGCTCTCACGCTTCCTGTTACTGGCAGTGAATTCTTAGTACTGCTATACAACTTTTCTTCCCCAAGCAATTTACTTAGAATTCTCTTCTCACCAAGTATAAGCTCCATTATTCTAGTTTTTACATCAATAGCAGTGCAGTTTTCAATAATACCAGTCTCCTGCCCCCCATAGCGAATGAATAGTAAAGTTGTACTTATATTGTTGAGTTTCAGCGAATTCTGTCTGAGTAGCTCCCAGCTGAAAATATTAAGTTCTACTTCCTCTCAAATATATATTGAAATATCACTTTTTTATTCTGTTTTAGCTATCAATTGCTTATAAGTCATTCATGAATTAGTTAATGTTTCTTGGTACTTATTACTTATGAGTTCTTATCTTTATTTTGTTATTATATTCTTATCGTTTAATAATATTTTATATAATTCCTTATCATAATCATGGTGTGAATGATACTCCCATGGTTATGATCTCATCTTATGCCCAAAAGAATTATTGATAAAAGTGTATTTTGCGCAAAATTTATTTTTAGAAGGAATGCTTTTTCTGCTCCTAAACTGTTTATGTTTTTGTTACGTAAGTGCGCTAACATGTTTATATCTCCAGTACAGTGACCTACTTACTACCTAGCAGTGCTTCAGGGTTAGTTCATTCATTGTGACCTTCCTGTTCTCTGACCATTGATGAGTTAATGACATTCCTTATTCCTGGTACGGGTTTCTTAACCTGTATTCCTCCATACTACAATATTTCTTTGCATTCACTCAACACCCTTCGGAAATTGTAAGCTTTGTTTCACTATTACTCAATATGCTTCTGGCATAATACTGGAGTTATTTAACCCTTTTGATATTATGACAAAAATAAGAATGAAACAACACATAAAATAGAAAATGAATAAACACTGAATGAACACAATTAATTACTATACTTAAACTAAATAAATCGCCACCGGATATCATTTGGTTGGACGTCCTCATAAAAATAGATAACAAAAATAAACCAACAGCGGATCTGAGTTGCTGTATGTCCATACTTATACACTATTCAACAATGATATATACTCGCCAGTGGATTTAAATACTGCTCGTCCTGGTATATTTACACATTCTGATTTCACTGTAAGCTTACATCACACGTAATAGATATACTCACAGTCATATATTCTTACAATTTGAAATCACACTTACCCCTTGTACCTATTTCCTGCGAGATGCCCTAAGCCTGTCGCCATACTGTTACACTGTTTCTTTACTCCTTATATGGTCTGACAAAAGACAAATTGTAACGCCCAATAATTTTCCCAGTTTTGATGTCAGACACTTCAAAACACCCCATTTAATATGTTGGTGACAATATAATGCCCCCTATACAAAAGTTCTAAGCGTTACATTCTTTTGTTCAGTGCATTAGATAGATTTTTCCTTCTAACCAGGAGTTTATCTCCCACTACTGGATTCCACACTTGCTTATGCCTTGTGGCCTTTTCTTTCCGCTTAGCCAAGTTCTTTCTAATATTTTCAATCGCTATCCTGCAATAGTCTGTCAGTTTCTTGTTTACTGCATCATGCGGAATAGCTATTGGTAGGCCTTTAATCAGCGTCTTTGGTTCGTCACCAACCATATAAGTCTTACTGGTTCGACTCCGGGAATAGGATTGATGACGTGATTCAGAATATCTTCTATCGGTTGAATATATCTCACCCACGCATTATGTCGTTTGTGACAGAGTGCTCGTAAGTATAATGATAAATCGCGCAATCCCCGTTCTGCTACGTTTACTTGTGGGTGGAATCTAGCCACATTATAGCACTTTATTCCCAGCTCTGACATCTTATCTTTGAACTTCTTGCTAATGAATGGTGTTCCGTTATCTGACAGCACAGCAGTGATCGGCTGGTACTTAGGAAAATAGTCCAATAGAAGTTTTCTTAGTACCTCAGTCGTAGTCGCAGTACGTGTAGTGTACAGCTTCACAAAATGTGAGAACACGTCATAACATATTAAGACGTACCTCATGCCATACGCCCCCGCAACTAACGGTCCATGGAAGTCTAGTGCTACCAATTCCCCTTTCCTCTCTCTCGATACTGTCATTGGTACTCTATCGTATTTGACATTCATGGGTTTTGCTTTTTGACATAAGTCGCAGCAGCTAACATATTTCCTGATTTTCTCCCTAAGTTCTTAATATACATTTTATCTTGGATGTACAGTAACATTCTATTAGTTCCTGAGTGGCCTAACTTTTCGTGAACTATGGTAATTATTTTATTTTCTAGTTCTTCTGGAATGTACACCTTCCATTCTTTCTTATCCTTCCCACATAATTTGTACACTACATTATTCACCATTTTGTACTTTACATCGTCACTTGCGTCATCGTTTGCCTGATTAAGTTCTTCTAACCCCAGCCTTATCAGTTCCATCTCCGGGTCATTGCGTTGATAGACTTCTATGCTCTTGAAATCTCGCTGCAAGGTCAGCTCACTAAACATCTTTATCTGCATGATCTGGACTTGGTTCCTGTCGCCTCCGGTTACCTCAGGTATTTCAGCTTTGGTACGTGAGAGGTAATCACATAAGACGTCTTTCCCCGCCACGTGTCTAATCTCTAGGTCAAACTGACTTAACTCATGAACGTAACGTGATAATTTACTATTACCTAGTTTCATTTTGTTCAGAAAGGTTAGGCTTATATGGTCGGTATATACTACAACTTTCCTATTAAATATGTACTGCTGAAACTTAGTCAACGCATGGTACATCCCAATAATTTCTAGGCAAGTCACGGACCCCTTACTTTCAATGGGTGTCAGTCCACGTGACGTAGTTGCTATCAGGTGTCTGCTGCCATCCTCATATTCTTGCATAAGAATTCCCCCGACGGCTAGGCAAGATGCATCCACATAAACGATGTACCCCAAGTCGTCCCTAGGCCTTTCTAACAGTACTGCCTTTTTAAACTGCTCTTTGACTTTCTGAAATGCTTCTTCCTCTACTTGGGTCCACTTGAACTTATTTTGTTTCCTGAGTAATTTCCTAAGTGACCCTACGTACTCGGCGTATCCTGGAATGAATCGGTCTTGATAGTTAAAAATCCCTAGGACTTTTCTCACTTGTCTTACCGTCTTGGGTCTGCTAATATTCATGATAGCCTTTATTCTGTCAGGGTCAGCTGACACTCCATCTTTCGATATAATGTATCCTACAAATTTTACTTCGTTACGAAATAGACTAAGCTTCTGAGGGTTAATTGTCATTCCGTTTTTTTAAGAAAGTACTTAGTACAAGGTCAAGTTTATCAATGTGGGTCTCAAACAGGGTTGCCAGTTATCTGAGATCAAAATAAGGGACAGATGCGTGGTCGACGAAATCGACGGCTCGTATCTCAGAAGTTGTAAACTGTATTAATAACGATAGTTTCGTTGTGATATTGGCTTCACAGTGCTGCTAATTAATAAACAGTAAACGACTTTCTGTTGATACTTGTATTTGTGGTATCGTATAAGGTGGATAACTAGTTACATTATTCATCATTTAACATATTTTTCATTACTCTGAACAGATTTTAACAGTTTCTTGTTGTTCTTAGAAATTTCACAAAGGTCTCTGCACGACACTGATGATAAATTTACAGAAACAAACAGCTCAGACTTAATCAAATCTACAGAACATCTGTTTCTCGCATTTGACCATTTCACATTCATGTGCAAAAATACCCTCTCTACAAAAGCATTTGAAGCAGGAATGCTTAAAAAAATGAAACAATTTTCACCAAGTTTGGTACTTCATGTACCCCCACATTTTGGAATACTTTTAACAATTTTTCACTTACACTCAACTTAGCAACGGTATCTGTTTGTACATATTTTGTACATGGCTTTATAATGGAATATTCATCATAAAGCTTGTCTAGATCAATATCACTCTGTAGGATTAATTTACAAACGAGGACACTAATATCATTGAATGATATCTCTTGTACAAGATCCAAAAATCCCATTGCCCTTAGAGGATTTTCTTCTGACAAGTCAAACCACATTTTTAGGTAATCTAATGCAGTTTCCAAAAACTGTACAAAATTTTCAGAAAACTTTCTCTTTCTATCTGAATCAGCATGAACATCACTAAATGCAATAGATACAAAAGAACCAAAATATCTATCATGTACTCTATTCTGCAACTGTTCACACAATGTATGCATTATTTTATAGGCATCAATACCTGATGAGTGATCAAGTTGTAATTGTTTACTGGCTGACTGAAAACATTTCCAGATGTGACTCAGAAAGTGTAAAGTAATTTTTACATCGCTGAAGTTATGATCACTTACATCATTTGAATTAGACTCATTAATATTCAGTAGTTTTCTCACTGTTTTGGGTATATCTGAACCTGAAGATAAAATTTATGATACTACAGCCTCCCAACACACTATTTGTCTATCAACAGCAGGGCCCAATGTCAACCAACGAGTTGTTACATGCCTCAGAAGTTCATGCCATTCTTGTTCAACGAATGTAGTCATACATTTCAGTTCATCTCTCCTAACTATAATGCAACATGGCATCAGGCATCCATTATTTAGTTGTCCACTCTTCTTCATCCAAGACCAACTTCCCAACAGGCTGGCCAACTCGAAATCGCCAAAGTTGTAAGCTGCAACGATCAACGAATCAAACAGCACTGTCTATAGATTGGTCGGCACCTATGGTTATAGGCTATATGGGGAAAAGCGCACAATGAGCATAAATATTTTAACGTTTTGAGCACATATTAAACATTCGCATCACTTGCATACTAGCTCAGAGTAGAGTACCAACGATTATAAGTTCCAAAAAGTTTCATTCCTGGCGTATTTTTTTGGGAGGTTTCAAAATTCTCCGAAATACGGAACAATTGCCGTCCCGGTTAGGAACTCCCCGGGACGCGGGACGATTAACAAAAATGCGGTACTGTCCCGTAAAATCCGGGACGTCTGGCAACCCTGGACTCTCAAAATAGGTGGTATGAAATAAATAGTCATCTACGTATGCGGTAATATTGGGTCCAGTGCCTTCCGCGAACATGACACGTATAGGTTTATATTGTAAAGGCAGTTAAAACGTTTTATTTTCGACATATTTTCATGCCTGCCCCTTTTCGTATGTTATTATATTATATTAACAATATAACCATAACAATGTGTTCGTTTCCAAGGAAATATGTAAGCTAAACGGAGTAGGCAGTTGAAACCTTTTTTTCGACTTTTTTGCATCCTGCGCCTTTTCGTATGTTATATTATATTAACAATATAATTTAACAATGTCTTTCCCTTCCAAGGAAACGTGTAGGTTTATATGCTAAAGGGACTTGAATTAACTTTTTTCGACTTTTTTCCATCCTGCGCCTTTTTGTATGTTATACTATATTAACAATATAATATTAACAATATCTTTCGTTTCCAAGGAAACGTATAGGTTTATTTAGCTTACACATTTCCTTGGAAAATAAAGACATTGTTAAGTTTATATTGATAATATAATATAAAACATACGAAATGGCGCAGGATGCAAAAAAGTCGAAAATATAACGTTTTAACTGCCTTTAGCATATAAACCTATACGTTTCCTTGGAAACGAAAGACATTGCTAAATTATATTTTTAATATAATATAATAACATACAAAAAGGCGCAGGATGCAAAAAAGTCGAAAAAAAGAAGGTTTCAAGTGCCTTTAGCATATAAACCTACACGTTTCCTTGGAAACGAGAGACATTGTTAAGATTATATTGTTAATATAATATAATAACAAACGGAAAAGTTTCTAGGATGCAAAAAAGTAGAAAATAGAACGTTTTAACTGTCTTTAGCATATAAACCTATACGTTTCCTTGGAAACGAAAGACATTGTTAATATTATATTGTTAATATAATATAATAACATACGAAAAGGTTGCAGGATGCAAAAAAGGCGACAATATAACGTTTTAACTGCCTTTATCATATAAACCTATACGTTTCCTTGGAAACGAAAGAAATTGTTAACATTACATTGTTAATATAATATAATAAAATACGAAAAGGTGCAGGATGCAATAAGGCCAAAATATTACGTTTTAACTGCCTTAAGCATATAAAACTATACGTTTCCTTGGAAACGAAAAACATTGTTAAAATTATATTGTTAATATAATATAACAACATACGAAAAGGCGCAGGAAGCAAAAAAGCCGAAAAAAAAGTTTCAACTACCTACTCCGTTTAGATTACACATATCAACACATTTCCTTGGAAACGAAAGACATTGTTAAGATTATATTGTTAATATAATATGATGGCATACGAAATGGCGCAGGATGCAAAAATGTCGAAAATAAAACGTTTTAACTGCCTTTACAATATATACCTATACGTTTCCTTGGAAATAAAAGACGTTGTTAAGATTATATTGTTAATATAATGTAATACCATACGAAAAGGCGCAGGATGCAAAAAAGTCGAAACAAAAAGGTTTCAAATGCCTACTCCGTTTAACTTACACAATTCCTTGGAAACGAAATACATTGTTAAGTTTATATTGTTAATATAGTATAATAACATACGAAAAGGAGCAGGGATGCAAAAAAGTCGAAAATAAAACGTTTTAACTGCCTTTAGCATATAAACCTATACGTTTCTTTGGAAACGTAAGACATTGTTAAGATTATATTGTTAATGTAATATATTAACATACGAAAAGGCGCAGGATGATATAAGGCCAAAATATTACGTTTTAACTGCCTTTAGAATATAAACCTATACGTTTCCTTGGAAACGAAAGAGATTGTTAAGATTATATTGTTAATAATACACGAAAAGGCGCAGGATGCAAAAAAGTCGAAAAAAAAGTTTCAACCGCCTACTCCCTTTAGCTTCCACATTTCAACACATTTCCTTGTAATCGAAAGTCATTGTTAAGATTATATTGTTAATATAATATAATAACATATGAAAAGGCGCAGGAATAAAAAAGTCGAAAAGAAAGCGTTTTAACTGTCTTTAGAACGTTTAATTGGAAACGAAAGACATTGTTCAGATTATTTTGTTAACATAATATAATAACATACGAAAATGCGCAGGATGCAAAAAAGTCGAAAATATATCGTTTTAACAGACTTTAGCATATAAACCTATATGTCTCCTTGGAAACGAAAGACATTGTTAAGATTTTATTGTTGATATAACATAATAATAACATACGAAAAGGCGCAGGATGCAAAAAAGTCGAAAGTTTAACTTTTTACCTGCCTTTAGCATATAAACCTATACGATTAATTGGAAACGAAAGACATTGTTAAGATTATATTGTTAATATAATATAATTACATTCGAAAAGGCGAAGGATGCAAAAAAGTCGAAAAAAAAGGTTTCAACGGCCTTCTCAGTTTAGCTTACACATTTCCTTGGAAATGAATAACATTGTTAAGATTATATTGTTAATATAGTATAATAACATAAGAAAAGGGGCAGGGATGCAAACAAGTAAAAAATATAAAGTTTTAACTGCCTCTAGCATATAAATCTACACGTTTCCTTGGAAACGAAAGACATTGTTAAGATTATATTGTTAATATAATATAATAACATTCGAAAAGGCGAAGGATGCAAAAAAGTTGAAAAAAAGTTTCAACTTCCTACTCCGTTTAGCTTACACATTTCAACACATTTCCTTGGAAACGAAAAACATTGTTAAATTATATTGTTAATATAATATAATGACATACGAAAAGGGGCAAGGGTACAAAAAAATAGAAAATAAAACGTTTTAACTGCCTTTAGCATATAAACCTACACGTTTCCCTGGAAACGATAGACATTCTTAAGATTATATTTTTGATATAATATAATAACATACGAAAAGGTGGAGGTTGAAAAAAGTAAAACAAAAAGCATTCAAGTGCCTTTAGCATATAAACCTACATGTTTCATTGGAAACGAAAGACATAGTTAAGATTATATTGTTAATATAATATGATAACATACGAAAAGGCGCAGGACGCAAAAAAGTTGAAATAAAAGTTTCAACTGCCTACTCCGTTTAGCTTACACATTTCCTTGGAAACGAACACATTGTTAAGATTGTATTGTTAATATAATATAATAACATACGAAACGGCGCCAGGATGAAAAAAAATCGAACAAAAAGGTTCCAACTGCCTATTCCGGTTAGCGTAGACATTTCCTTGGAAACGAAATACATTGTTAATATTATATTGTTAATATAATGTAATAACGTACGAAAAGGCGCAGAATGGAAAAAGGTAGAAATAAAGGTTTCAACTGCTTACTCCTTTTAGCTTGTACATTTCCTTGGAAACGAAATACATTGTTAATATTATATTTTTATATAATATAATAACATACGAAAAGTCGCAGGATGCAAAAATGTCGAAAATAAAACGTTTTAACTGCCTTTACAATATAAACCTGTACGTTTCCTTGGAAACGAAAGACATTGTTAGGATTATATTGTTAATATAATATAATAACATACGAAAAGGCGCAGGATGCAAAAAACTTGAAAAAAAGGTTTCAACTGCCTACTCCGTTTAGCTTACACATATCCTTGGAAACTAAAGATATTGTTAAGTTTATATTGTCAATATAGTATAATAACATACGAAAAGGAGCAGGGATGCAAAAATGACGAAAATATAACGTTTTAACTGCCTTTAGCATATAAGCCTATACGTTTCCTTGGAAACGAAAGACATTGCTAAATTATATTTTTAATATAATATAATAACATACAAAAAGGCGCAGGATGCAAAAAAGTCGAAAAAAAAGGTTTCAATTGCCTTTAGCATATAAACCTACACGTTTCCTTAAAAACGAGAGACATTGTTAAGATTATATTGGTAATATAATATAATTACATACGGAAAAGTTTCTAGGATGCAAAAAAGTCGAAAATAGAACTTTTTAACTGTCTTTAGCATATAAACCTATACGTTTCCTTGGAAACGAAAGACATTGTTAATATTATATTGTTAATATAATATATTAACATACGAAAAGGTTGCAGTATGGAAAAGAGGCGAAAACATAACGTTTTAACTGCCTTTAGCAAATAAACCTATACGTTTCCTTGGAAACGAAAGACATTGTTAAGATTACATTGTTTATAATATAATAACATACGAAAAGGTGCAGGATGCAATAAGGCCAAAATATTACGTTTTAACTACATTAAGCATATAAACCTATACGTTTCCTTGGAAACGAAAAAACATTGCAAAACTATTGTTAATATAATATAACAACACACGAAAAGGCGCAAGAAGCAAAAAAGTCGAAAAAAAAAGTTTCAACTAGCTACTCCGTTTAGCTTACTCATATCAACATATTTCCTTATAAACGAACGGCATTGTTAAGATTATATTGTTAATATAATATAATGACATACGAAATGGCGCAGGATGCATAAATGTCGAAATTAAAACGTTTATCCTGCCTTTACAATATATACCTATACGTTTCCTTGGAAATAAAAGACGTTGTTAAGATTATATTGTTAATATAATGTAATTCCTTACGAAAAGGCGCAAGGATGCAAAAAAGTCGAAACAAAAAGGTTTCAAATGCCTACTCCGTTTAACTTACACATTTCCTTGGAAACGAAATACACTGTTAAGTTTATATTGTTAATATAGTATAATAACATACGAAAAGGAGCAGGTATGCAAAAAAGCCGAAAATAAAACGTTTTAACTGCCTTTAGCATATAAACCTATACGTTTCTTTGGAAACGAAAGACATTATTAAGATTATATTTTTAATGTAATATAAAAACATACGAAAAGGCCAAAATATTACGTTTTAACTACCTTTAGAATATAAACCTATACGTTTCCTTGGAAACGAAATACATTGTTAAGATTATATTGTTAATAATATAAGAAAAGGCGCAGGATGCAAAAGAGTCGAAAAAAAAGTTTCAACCGCCTACTCCCTATAGCTTCCAATTTTCAACACATTTCCATGTAATCGAAAGTCATTGTTAAGATTATATTGTTAATATAATATATTATCATACGAAAAGGCGCAGGATTAAAAAAAGTCGAAAATAAAGCGTTTTAACTGTCTTTAGAATATAAGCCTACATGTATACTTGGAAACGAATGGTAGTGTTAAGATTATTCTGTTAACACAATATAATAACATACGAAGAGGCGCAGGATGCAAAAAAGTCGAAAATATAACGTGTTAACAGACTTTAGCATATAAACCTATACGTCTCCTTGGAAACGAAAGACATTGTTAAGATTTTATTGTTAATATAACATAATAATAACATACTAAAAAGCGGAGGATGCATGAAAGTCGAAATAAAAGGTTTCAACTGCCTACTCCGTTTAGCTTACACATTTCCTTGGAAATGAATGACATTGTTAAGATTATATTGTTAATATAGCATAATAACATAAGAAAAGGGGCAGGGATGCAAACAAGTCAAAAATATAACGCTTTATATGCCTTTAGCATATGAACCTATACGTTTCCTTGGAAAGGAAAGACATTGTTAATATTATATTGTTAATATAATATGATAACATACGAAAAGGCGCAAGATGAAAAAAAGTCGAAAAAAAAGGTTTCAACTGCCTACTCAGTTTAGCTTACACATTTCCTTGGAAATGAATGACTTTGTTAAGATTATATTGTTAATATAGTATAATAACATAAGAAAAGGGGCAGGGATGCAAACAAGTAAAAAATATAACGTTTTAACTGAGTCTAGCATATAAATCTACACGTTTCCTTGGAAACGAAAGACATTGTTAAGATTATATTTTTGATATAATATAATAACGTACGAAAAGGCGCAGGATGGTAGAAGGTAGAATAAAGGTTTCAACTGCCTACTCCTTTTAGCTTGTACATTTCCTTGGAAACGAAATACATTGTTAAGATTATATTGTTAATATAATATAATAACATACGAAAAGGCGCAGGATGCAAAAATGTCGAAAATAAAACGTTTTAACTGGCTTTACAATATAAACCTGTACTTATTCTTGGCAACGAAAGACATTGTTAGGATTATATTGTTAATATAATATAATAACATACGAAAAGGCGCAGGATGCAAAAAAGTTGAAAAAAAGGTTTCAACTGCCTACTCCGTTTAGGTTACACATTTCCTTAGAAACTAAAGACATTGTTAAGTTTATATTGTCAATATAGTATAATAATATACGAAAAGGAGCAGGGATGCAAAAATGTCGAAAATATAACGTTTTAACTGCCTGTAGCATATAAACCTATACGTTTCCTTGGAAACGAAAGACATTGTTAAAATATATTTTTAATATAATATAGTAACATACAAAAAGGCACAAGATGCAAAAAAGTAGGAAAAAAATGTTTCAAGTGCCTTTAGCATTTAAACCTACACGTTTACTTGGAATCGAAAGACATTGTTAAGATTATATTGTTAATATAATAATTAACATACGAAAAGGCAGGATGCAAAAATGCAAAAATATTACGTTTTAACTGCCTTTAGCACATAAACCTATACGTTTCCTTGGAAACGAAAGACATTGTTATGATTATATTGTTAATATAATACAATAACATACGAATAGGAGCAAGGTTACAAAAAAGTCGAAAATTAAGCGTTTTTACTGTCTTTACCATATAAACCTACACGTTTCCTTGGAAACGAATGGCATTGTTAAGATTATATTTTTAATATAATATAATAACGTACGAAAAGGGACATGGATGGAAAAATGTCGAAAACAAAACGTTTTAACTACCTTTACAATATGAGCCTATATGTTCCCTTGGAAACCAGAGTCATTTTTAAGATTATATTGGTAATATAATATGCGCAGGATGCAAAAAAGTCGAAAAAAGAGGTTTCAACTGGCTACTCCGTTTAGCTTACACATTTCCTTGAAACTAAAGACATTGTTAGGTTTATATTGTTAATATAATATAATAACATACGAAAAGGCGCAGGATTAAAAAATTTCGAAAATAATGCGTTTTACCTGTCTTTAGAATATAAGCTTACACGTTTACTTGGAAACGAAAGGTATTGTTAAGATTATTCTGTTAGCACAATATAATAACATACGAAAAGGCGCAGGATGCAAAAAAGTCGAAAATATAACGTGTTAACAGACTTTAGCATATAAACCTATACGTCTCCTTTGAAACGAAAGACATATTTAAGATTTTATTGTTAATATAACATAATAATAACATACGAAAAAGCGGAGGATGTATGAAAGTCGAAATAAAAGGTTTCAACTGCCTACTCCGTTTAGCTTACACATTTCCTTGGAAATGAATGACATTGTTAAGATTATATTGTTAATATAGTATAATAACATAAGAAAAGGGTCAGGGATGCAATCAAGTCAAAAATATAACTCTTTATTTGCCTTTAGCATATGAACCTATACGTTTCCTTGGAAAGGAAAGACATTGTTAATATTATATTGTTAATATAATAGGATAACATACGAAAAGGCGCAGGATGCAAAAAAGTCGAAAAAAAGCTTTCAACTGCCTACTCAGTTTAGCTTACACATTTCCTTGGAAATGAATGACATTCTTAAGTTTATATTGTTAATATAGTATAATATCATAAGAAAAGGGGCAGGGATGCAAACAAGTAAAAAATATAACGTTTTAACTGCCTCTAGCATACAGATCTACACGTTTTTTTGGAAACGAAAGACATTGTTAAGATTATATTGTTAATATAATATAATAACATTCGAAAAGGCGAAGGATGCAAAAAAGTCGAAAAAAAGTTTCAACATCCTACTCCGTTTAGCTTACACATTTCAACACATTTCCTTGGAAACGAAAGACATTGTTAAATTATATTGTTAATATAATATAATAACATACGAAAAGGGGCAAAGATACAAAAAAATAGAAAATAAATCGTTTTAACTGCCTTTAGCATATAAACCTACACGTTTCCGTGGAAACGATAGACATTGTTAAGATTATATTTTTGATATAATATAATAACATACGAAAAGGTGGAGGATGAAAAAGAGTAAAAAAAAAAGCATTCAAGTGCCTTTAGCATATAAACCTACACGGTTCCTTGGAAACGAAAGACGTTGTTAAGATAATATTGGTAATATAATATAACATACGAAAATGCGCAGGATGCAAAAACGTTGAAATAAAGGTTTCAACTGCCTACTCCGTTTAGCTTACACATTTCCTTGGATACGAACACATTGTTAAGATTGTATTGTTAATATAAAATAATAACATACGAAACGGCGCCAGGATGAAAAAAAGTCGAACAAAAAGGTTCCAACTGCCTACTCCGATTAGCGTAGACATTTCCTTGGAAACGAAAGACATTGTTAAGATTATATTGTTAATATAATATAATAACGTACATAAAGGCGTAGGATGGTAAAAGGTCGAAATAAAGGTTTCAACTGCCTACTCCTTTTAGCTTGTACATTTCCATGGAAACGAAATACATTGTTAAGATTATATTGTTAATATAATATAATAACATACGAAAAGGCGCAGGATGCAAAAATGTCGAAAATAAAACGTTTTAACTGCCTTTACAATATAAACCTGTACGTTTCCTTGGAAACGAAAGACATTGTTAGGATTATATTGTTAATATAATATAATAAAATACGAAAAGGCGCAGGATGCAAAAAAGTTGAAAAAAAGGTTTCAACTGCCTACTCCGTTTAGCTTACGCATTTCCATGGAAACTAAAGACATTGTTAAGTTTATATTGTCAATATAGTATAATAACATACGAAAAGGAGCAGGGATGCAAATATGTCGAAAATATAACGTTTTAACTGCCTTTAGCATATAAACCTATACGTTTCCTTGGAAACGAAAGACATTGTTAAAATATATTTTTAATATAATATAATAACATACAAAAAGGCGCAAGATGCAAAAAAGTAGGAAAAAAAATGTTTCAAGTGCCTTTAGCATTTAAACCTACACGTTTACTTGGAATCGAAAGACATTGTTAAGATTATATTGTTAATATAATATTTAACATACGAAAAGGCAGGATGCAAAAATGCCAAAATATTACGTTTTAACTGCCTCTAGCACATAAACCTATACGTTTCCTTGGAAACGAAAGACATTGTTATGATTATATTGTTAATATAATAACATTCGAAAAGGCGCAGGATGCAAAAATGTCGAAAAAAAGTTTCAACTGTCTACTCCGTTTAGCTTACACATTTCAACTCATTTCCTTGGAAACGAAAGACATTGCTAAGATTATATTGTTAATATAATAGAATAACATACGAAAAGGAGCAAGGTTACAAAAAAGTCGAAAATTAAGCGTTTTTACTGTCTTTACCATATAAACCTACACGTTTCCTTGGAAACGAATGACATTGTTAAGATTATATTTTTAATATAATATAATAACGTACGAAAAGGGACATGGATGGAGAAATGTCGAAAACAAAACGTTTTAACTGCCTTTACAATATGAGCCTATACGTTTCCTTGGAAGCCAAAGTCATTTTTAAGATTATATTGTTTATATAATATGCGCAGGATGCAAAAAAGTCGAAAAAAGAGGTTTCAACTGGCTACTCCGTTTAGCTTACACATTTCCTTGGAAACTAAAGACATTGTTAGGTTTATATTGTTAATGTAATATAATAACATACGAAAGGGAGGAGGATGCAAAAATGCCAATATATTACATTTTAACTGCCTTTAGCATATAAACCTATACGTTTCCTTGGAAACGAAAGACATTGTTAAGATTATATTGTTAATATAATATAATAACATGCGAAAAGGCGCAGGATGCAAAAATTCCAAAATATTACGTTTTAACTGCCTTTAGCATATAAACCTATACGTTTCCTTGTAAACGAAAAACATTGTTAAGATTAAATTGTTAATATAATATAAACCCATACGAAATGCGCAGGATGCAAAAAAGTCAAATAAAAAGGTTTCAACAGACTACTCCCTTTAGCTTACACATTTCCTTGGAGACGAAAGACATTGTTAGGATAAGATTGTTAATATAATATAAAAACATACGAAAAAGGACAGGGATGCAAAAGTGTCGAAAATAAGACGTTTTAACTGCCTTTACAATATATAAACCTATACGTTTCCTTGGAAACGAATGACATTGTTAAGATTATAAAGTAAATATAATATAATAACATACGAAAAGCGCAGGATGCAAAAAAGTAGAAAAGAAAAGGTTTCTAATGCATCCTCCGTTTAACTTACACATTTCCTTGGAAACGGAATACGTTGTTAAGTTTATATTGTTAATATAGTATAATAACATACGAAAAGGAGCAGGGATGCAAGAAAGTCGAAAAAAGAATGTTTTAACTGCCTTTTGCATATAAACCTATACCTTTCCTTGGAAACGAAAGACACTGTTAATATTATATTGTTAATATAAAATAATAACATACGAAATGGCGCAGGATGCAAAAAAGTCGAAAATATAACTTTTTAACTGCCTTTAGCATATAAACCTATACGATTCCTTGGAAACGAAAGACATTGTTAAGATTATGATGTTAATATAATAAAATAACATACGAAAAAAATCAGGATGCAATAAAGCCAAAATATTACTTTTTAACTGCCTTTAGCATATAAACATATACGTTTCGTTGGAAACAAAAAATATTGTTATGATTATATTGTTAATATAATATAACAACATACGAAAAGGCGCAGGATGCAAAAATGTCGAAAAAAAAGGTTTCAACTGCCTACTCCGTTTGGCTTACACATTTCCTTGGAAAGTAAAGACATTGTTAGGTTTATATTGTTAATATAGTATAATAACATACGAAAAGGAACAGGGATGCAAAAATGTCGAAAATACAACGTTTTAACTGTCTATAGCATATAAACCTATACGCTTCCTTGGAAACGAAAGACATTGTTAAGATTATATTGTTAATATAATATAATAACATACGAAAAGTCGCAGGATGCAAAAATGTCAAAATATTACGTTTTAACTGCCTTTAGCATATAAACCTATACGTTTCCTTGGAAACGAAAGACATTGTTAAGATTATATTGTTAATACAATATAATAACATACAAAAAGTCGCAGGATGCAAAAATGTCGAAAATAAAACGTTTTAACTGCGTTTACAATATAAACCTATACGTTTCCTTGGAAACGAATGACATTGTTAAGATTATATTGTTAATATAATATAATAACATACGAAAAGGCGCAGGATGCAAAAATTCCAAAATATTACGTTTTAACTGCCTTTAGCATATAAACCTATACGTTTCCTTGGAAAGGAAAGACATTGTTATGATTATATTGTTAATATAATATAATAACATTCGAATAGGTGCAGGATGCAAAAATGTCGAAAAAAAGTTTCAACTGTCTACTCCGTTTAGCTTACACATTTCAACTCATTTCCTTGGAAATGAAAGACATTGTCAAGAGTATATTGTTAATATAATATAATAGCATACGAAAAGGAGCAAGGTTAGAAAAAAGTCGAAAACAAAGGGTTTCTACTGTCTTTACGTTATAAACCTACACGTTTCCTTGGAAACGAATGACATTTTTAAGATTATATTGTTTATATAATATAATAACATACGAAAAGGGACATGGATGGAAAAATGTCGAAAATAAAACGTTTTAACTGCCTTTACAATATGAACCTAAACGTTTCCTTGGAAACCAAAGACATTTTTAAGAATATATTGTTAACATAATATGCGCAGGATGCAAAAAAGTAAAAAAAAAAAGGCTTCAACTGCCTACTCCGTTTAGCTTACACATTTCCTTGGAAACGAAATGCATTGTTATGTTTATATTGTTAATATAGTAAAATAACATACGAAAAGGGGCAGTGAAGCAAAAAAGTCGATAACAATACGTTTTTAATGCCTTTAGCATATAAACTTATACGATTCCTTGGAAACGAAAGACATTGTTAAGTTAATATTGTTAATATAATATAATAACATACGGAAAAGTTTCAAGGATGCAAAAAATTGGAAAAATAGAACGTTTTAAGTCCCTTTAGCATGTAAACCTATACGTTTCCTTGGAAAGGAAAGACAAAGTTAAGATTCATTTTTAATATAATGTAATAACATACGTAAAAGGACAGGTATGCAAAAATGTCGAAAATAAAACTTTTTAACTGCCTTTACAATATAAACCTATACGTTTCCTTGGCAACAAAAGACATTGTTAAATTATATTTTTAATATAATATAATAACATACAAAAAGGCGCAGGATTAAAAAAAGTCGAAAAAATAGGTTTCAAGTGCCTTTAGCATATAAACCTACACGTTTCCTTGGAAACGAATGACATTGTTAAGATTTTATTGTTAATATAATATAATAACATACGAAAAGGCGCAGGATGCAAAAATTCCAAAATATTACGTTTTAACTGCCTTTAGCATATAAACCTATACGTTTCCTTGGAAAGGAAAGACATTGTTAAGTTAATATTGTTAATATAATATAATAACATACGGAAAAGTTTCAAGGATGCAAAAAATTCGAAAAATAGAACGTTTTAAGTCCCTTTAGCATATAAACCTACACGTTTCCTTGGAAACGAAAGACATTGTTAAGATAATATTGTTAATATAATATGATAACATACGAAAAGGCGCAGGATGCAAAAAAGTTGAAATAAAGGTTTCAACTGCCTACTCCGTTTAGCTTACACATTTCCTTGGAAACGAACACATTGTTAAGATAGTATTGTTAATATAAAATAATAACATACGAAACGGCGCCAGGATGAAAAAAAGTGGAATAAAAAGGTTCCAACTGCCTACTCCGATTAGCGTAGAGATTTCCATGGAAATGAAAGACATTGTTAAGATTGTATTGTTAATATAATATAATAACGTACGAAAAGGCGCAGGATAGTAAAAGGTCGAAATTAAGGTTTCAACTGCCTACTCCTTTTAGCTTGTACATTTCCATGGAAACGAAATACATTGTTAAGATTATATTGTTAATATAATATAATAACATACGAAAAGGCGCAGGATGCAAAAATGTCGAAAATAAAACGTTTTAAATGACTTTACAATATAAACCTGTACGTTTCCTTCGAAACGAAAGACATTGTTAGGATTATGTTGTTAATATAATATAATAACATACGAAAAGGCGCAGGATGCAAAAAAGTTGAAAAAAAGGTTTCAACTGCCTACTCCGTTTAGCTTACACATTTACTTGGAAACGGACACATTGTTAATATAAAATAATAACATACGAAACGGCGCCAGGATGAAAGGAAGTCGAATAAAAAGGTTCCAACTGCCTACTCCGATTAGCGTAGACATTTCCTTGGAAACGAAAGACATTGTTAAGATTATATTGTTAATATAATATAATAACGTACGAAAAAGCGCAGGATGGTAAAAGGTCGAAATAAAGGTTTCAACTGCCTACTCCTTTTAGCTTGTACATTTCCATGGAAACGAAATACATTGTTAAGATTATATTGTTAATATAATATAATAACATACGAAAAGGCGCAGGATGCAAACATGTCGAAAATAAAACGTTTTAACTGCCTTTACAATATAAACCTGTACGTTTCCTTGGAAGCGAAAGATATTGTTAGGATTATATTGTTAATATAATATAATAACATACGAAAAGGCGCAGGATGCAAAAAAGTTAAAAAAAAGGTTTCAACTGCCTACTCCGTTTAGCTTACACATTTCCTTGGAAACTAAAGACATTGTTAAGTTAATATTGTCAATATAGTATAATAATATACGAAAAGGAGCAGGAATGCAAAAATGTCGAAAAAAAAAGGTTTCAACTGCTACTCCGTTTAGCTTACAAATTTCCTTGCAAGGTAAAGACATTGTTAGGTTTATATTGTTAATATAGTATAATAACATACGAAAAGGAACTGGGATGCAAAAATGTCGAAAATACAACGTTTTAACAGCCTATAGCATATAAACCTATACGTTTCCTTGGAAACGAAAGACATTGTTAAGATTATATTGTTAATATAATATAATAACATACGAAAAGGCGCAGGATGCAAAAATGTCGAAAATAAATCGTTTTAACTGCTTTTACAATATAAACCTATACGTTTCCTGGGAAACGAAAGACATTGTTAAGATTATATTGTTAATATAATATAATAACATACGAAAAGGCGCAGGATGCAAAAATACCAAAATATTACGTTTTAACTGCCTTTAGCATATAAACCTATACGTTTCCTTGGAAACGAAAGACATTGTTAAGATTATATTGTTAATATAATATAATAACATACGAAAAGTCGCAGGATGCAAAAATGTCGAAAATAAAACGTTTTAACTGCGTTTACAATATAAACCTATACGTTTCCTTGGAAACGAATGACATTGTTAAGATTATATTGTTAATATAATATAATAACATACGAAAAGGCTCAGGATGCAAAAATTCCAAAATATTACGTTTTAACTGCCTTTAGCATATAAACCTATACGTTTCCTTGGAAAGGAAAGACATTGTTATGATTATATTGTTAATATAATATTATAACATTCGAATAGGCGCAGGATGCAAAAATGTCGAAAATAAGTTTCAACTGTCTACTCCGTTTAGCTTACACATTTACACTCATTTCCTTGGAAACGAAAGACATTGTTAAGATTATATTGTTAATATAATATAATAACATACGAAAAGGAGCAAGGTTACAAAAAAGTCGAAAATGAAGGGTTTTTACTGTCTTTACCATATAAACCTACACGTTTCCTTCTAAACGAATGACATTGCTAAGATTATATTGTTAATATAATATAATAACATACGAAAAGGCTCAGGATGCAAAAATTCCAAAATATTACGTGTTAACAGCCTTTAGCATATAAACCTATACGTTTCCTGGGAAACGAAAGACATTGTTAAAATATATTTTTAATATAATATAATAACATACAAAAAGGCGCAAGATGCAAAAAAGTAGAAAAAAAATGTTTCAAGTGCCTTTAGTATTTAAACCTACACGTTTACTTGGAATCGAAAGACTTTGTTAAGATTATATTGTTAATATAATATTTAACATACGAAAAGGCAGGATGCAAAAATGCCAAAATATTACCTTTTAACTGCCTTTAGCACATAAACCTATACGTTTCCTTGGAAACGAAAGACATTGTTATGATTATATTGTTAATATAATAACATTCGAAAAGGCGCAGGATGCAAAAATGTCGAAAAAAAGTTTCAACTGTCTACTCCGTTTAGCTTACACATTTCAACTCATTTCCTTGGAAACGAAAGACATTGCTAAGATTATATTGTTAATATAATACAATAACATACGAAAAGGAGCAAGGTTACAAAAAAGTCGAAAATAAAGCGTTTTTACTGTCTTTACCATATAAACCTACACGTTTCCTTGGAAACGAATGACATTGTTAAGATTATATTTTTAATATAATATAATAACGTACGAAAAGGGACATGGATGGGGAAATGTCGAAAACAAAACGTTTTAACTGCCTTTACAATATGAGCCTATACGTTTCCTTGGAAGCCAAAGTCATTTTTAAGATTATATTGTTAATATAATATGCGCAGGATGCAAAAAAGTCGAAAAAAGAGGTTTCAACTGGCTACTCCGTTTAGCTTACACATTTCCTTGGAAACTAAAGACATTGTTAGGTTTATATTGTTAATGTAATATAATAACATACGAAAGGGAGCAGGATGCAAAAATGCCAATATATTACATTTTAACTGCCTTTAGCATATAAACCTATACGTTTCCTTGGAAACGAAAGACATTGTTAAGATTATATTGTTAATATAATATAATAACATGCGAAAAGGCGCAGGATGCAAAAATTCCAAAATATTACGTTTTAACTGCCTTTAGCATATAAACATATACGTTTCCTTGTAAACGAAAAACATTGTTAAGATTATATTGTTAATATAATATAAACCCATACGAAATGCGCACGATGCAAAAAAGTCGAATAAAAAGGTTTCAACTGACTACTCCCTTTAGCTTACACATTTCCTTGGAGACGAAAGACATTGTTAGGATAAGATTGTTAATATAATATAAAAAGATACGAATAAGGACAGGGATGCAAAAGTGTCGAAAATAAGACGTTTTAACTGCCTTTACAATATAAACCTATACGTTTCCTTGGAAACGAATGACATTGTTAAGATTATATTGTAAATATAATATAATAACATACGAAAAGCGCAGGATGCAAAAAAGTAGAAAAGAAAAGGTTTCAAATGCATCCTCCGTTTAACTTACACATTTCCTTGGAAACTAAAGACATTGTTAAGTTAATATTGTCAATATAGTATAATAACATACGAAAAGGAGCAAGGATACAAAAAAGTCGAAAATGAAGGGTTTTTACTGTCTTTACCATATAAACCTACACGTTTCCTTGGGAACGAATGACATTGCTAAGATTATATTGTTAATATAATATAATAACATACGAAACGGTTCAGGATGCAAAAATTCCAAAATATTACGTTTTAACTGTCTTTAGCATATACACCTATACGTTTCCTTGGAAACGAAAGAGACATTGTTAATATTATATTGTTAATATAAAAATAATAACATACGAAATGGCTCAGGATGCAAAAAAGTCGAAAATATACCTTTTTAACTGCCTTTAGCATATAAACCTATACGATTCCTTGGGAACGAAAGACATTGTTAAGATTATAATGTTAATATAATATAATAACATACGAAAAAAAGCAGGATGCAATAAAGGCAAAAAATTACTTTTTAACTGCCTTTAGCACATAAACTTATACGTTTCCTTGGAAACAAAAAACATTGTTAAGATTATATTGTTAATATAACATAACAACATACGAAAAGGAGCAGGATGCAAAATGTCGAAAAAAAAGGTTTCAACTGCCTTCTCCGTTTAGCTTACACATTTCCTTGGAAAGTAAAGACATTGTTAGGTTTATATTGTTAATATAGTATAATAACATACGAAGAGGAACTGGGATGCAAAAATGTCGAAAATACAACGTTTTAACTGCTTATAGCATATAAACCTATACGTTTCCCTGGAAACGAAAGACATTGTTACGATTATATAGTTAATATAGTATAATAACATACGAAAAGACGCAGGATGCAAAAATGTCGAAAATAAATCGTTTTAACTGCTTACTCAGTTTAGCTTACACATTTCCTTGGAGATGAATGACATTGTTAAGATTATATTGTTAATATAGTATAATAACATAAGAAAAGGGGCAGGGAAGCAAACAAGTCAAATATATAACGTTTTAACTGCCTCTAGCATATAAATCTACACGTTTCCTTGGAAACGAAACACATTGTTAAGATTATATTGTTAATATAATATAATAACATACGAAAAGGGGCAAGGATACAAAAAAATTTAAAATAAATCGTTTTAACTGCCTTTAGCATATAAACCTACACGTTTCCCAGGAAACGATAGACATTGTTAAGATTATATTTTTGATATAATATAATAACCTACGAAAAGGTGGAGGATGAAAAAGAGTAAAAAAAAAGCATTCAAGTGCCTTTAGTATATAAACCTACACGTTTCCTTGGAAACGAAAGACATTGTTAAGATAATATTGTTAATATAATATGATAACATACGAAAAGGCGCAGGATGCAAAAAAGTTGAAATAAAGGTTTCAACTGCCTACTCCGTTTAGCTTACACATTTCCTTGGAAACGAACACATTGTTAAGATTGTATTGTTAATATAAAATAATGACATACGAAACGGCGCCAGGATGAAAAAAAGTGTAATAAAAAGGTTCCACCTGCCTACTCCGATTAGCGTAGAGATTTCCTTGGAAACGAAAGACATTGTTAAGATTGTATTGTTAATATAATTTAATAACGTACGAAAAGGCGCAGGATGGTAAAAGGTCGAAATTAAGGTTTCAACTGCCTACTCCTTTTAGCTTGTACATTTCCATGGAAACGAAATACATTGTTAAGATTATATTGTTAATATAATATAATAACATACGAAAAGGCGAAGGATGCAAAAATGTCGAAAATAAAACGTTTTAACTGACTTTACAATATAAACCTGTACGTTTCCTTCGAAACGAAAGACATTGTTAGGATTATATTGTTAATATAATATAATAACATACGAAAAGGCGCAGGATGCAAAAAAGTTGAAAATAAGGTTTCAACTGCCTACTCCGCTTAGCTTACACATTTCCTTGGAAACTAAAGACATTGTTAAGTTAATATTGTCAATATAGTATAATAATATACGAAAAGGAGCAGGGATGCAAAAATGTCGAAAAAAAAGGTTTCAACTGCTACTCCGTTTAGCTTACAAATTTCCTTGCAAAGTAAAGACATTGTTAGGTTTATATTGTTAATATAGTATAATAACATACGAAAAGGAACTGGGATGCAAAAATGTCGAAAATACAACGTTTTAACTGCCTATAGCATATAAACCTATACGTTTCCTTGGAAACGAAAGACATTGTTAAGATTATATTGTTAATATAATATAATAACATACGAAAAGTCGCAGGATGAAAAAATGTCGAAAATAAAACGTTTTAAATGCCTTTACAATATAAACCTATACGTTTCCTTGGAAACGAATGACATTGTTAAGATTATATGTTTAATATAATATAATAACATACGAAAAGGCGCAGGATGCAAAAATTCCAAAATATTACGTTTTAACTGCCTTTAGCATATAAACCTATACGTTTCCTTGGAAAGGAAAGACAATGTTAAGATTCATTTTTAATATAATGTAATAACATACGAAAAAGGACAGGTATGCAAAAATGTAGAAATTAAAACTTTTTAACTGCCTTTACAATATAAACCTATACGTTTCCTTGGAAACAAAAGACATTGTTAAATTATATTTTTAATATAATATAATAACATACGAAAAGGCGCCGGATGCAATAATGCAAAAATATTATGTTTTAACTGCCTTTAGCATATAAACCTACACGTTTCGTTGGAAACGAAACACATTGTTAAGATTATATTGTTAATATAATATAATATCATTCGAGAAGGCGCAGGAATCAAAAATGTCGAAGAAAAATGATTCAACTGTCTACTCCGTTTAGCTTACACATTTCAACACATTTCCTTGGAAACGAAAGACATTGTTAACGTTATATTGTTAATATAATATAATAACATACGAAAAGGAGAAAGGTTACAAAAAAGTCGAAAATAAAGCGTTTTTACTGTCTTTAGTATATAAATCTACATGTTTCCTTGGAAACGAAAGACGTTGTTAAGATTATATTGTTAATATAATATAATAACATACCAGAAGGCGCAGGATGCAAAAAAGGCGAAAATATAACATATAACGTTTTAACTACCTTTATAATATAAAACTATACGTTTCCTTGTAAACGAAAGACATTGTTAAGATTATATTGTTAATATAGTATAACATACAAAAAAGACGCAGGATGGATAAAAGTCGAAAAAAAAGGTTTCAACTGCCTACTCCGTTTAGCTTACACAATTCCTTCGAAACTAAAGACATTGTTAGGTTTATATTGTTAATATAGTATAATAACATACGAAAAGGAACAGGGATGCAAATATGTCGAAAATACAACGTTTTAACTGTCTTTAGCATATAAACCTATACGTTTCCTTGGAAACGAAAGACATTGTTAAGATTATATTGTTAATATAATATAATAACATACGAAAAGGCTCAGGATGCAAAAATTCCAAAATATTACGTTTTAACTGCCTTTAGCATATAAACCTATACGTTTCCTTGGAAAGGAAAGACATTGTTATGATTATATTGTTAATATAATATTATAACATTCGAATAGGCGCAGGATGCAAAAATGTCGAAAAAAAGTTTCAACTGGCTACTCCGTTTAGCTTACACATTTACACTCAATTCCTTGGAAACGAAAGACGTTGTTAAGATTATATTGTTAATATAATATAATAACATACGAAAAGGAGCAAGGTTACAAAAAAGTCGAAAATGAAGGGTTTTTACTGTCTTTACCATATAAACCTACACGTTTTCTTGGAAACGAATGACATTGCTAAGATTATATTGTTAATATAATATAATAACTTACGAAAAGGCTCAGGATGCAAAAATTCCAAAATATTACGTTTTAACTGTCTTTAGCATATAAACCTATACGTTTCCTTGGAAACGAAAGAGACATTGTTAATATTATATTGTTAATATAATATAATAACGTACGAAAAAGCGCAGGATGGTAAAAGGTCGAAATAAAGGTTTCAACTGCCTACTCCTTTTAGCTTGTACATTTCCATGGAAACGAAATACATTGTTAAGATTATATTGTTAATATAATATAATAACATACGAAAAGGCGCAGGATGCAAACATGTCGAAAATAAAACGTTTTAACTGCCTTTACAATATAAACCTGTACGTTTCCTTGGAAACGAAAGATATTGTTAGGATTATATTGTTAATATAATATAATAACATACGAAAAGGCGCAGGATGCAAAAAAGTTGAAAAAAATTTTTCAACTGCCTACTCCGTTTAGCTTACACATTTCCTTGGAAACTAAAGACATTGTTATGTTAATATTGTCAATATAGTATAATAATATACGAAAAGGAGCAGGGATGCAAAAATGTCGAAAAAAAAGGTTTCAACTGCTACTCCGTTTAGCTTACAAATTTCCTTGCAAAGTAAAGACATTGTTAGGTTTATATTGTTAATATAGTATAATAACATACGAAAAGGAACTGGGATGCAAAAATGTCGAAAATACAACGTTTTAACAGCCTATAGCATATAAACCTATACGTTTCCTTGGAAACGAAAGACATTGTTAAGATTATATTGTTAATATAATATAATAACATACGAAAAGGCGCAGGATGCAAAAATGTCAAAAATAAATCGTTTTAACTGCTTTTACAATATAAACCTATACGTTTCCTGGGAAACGAAAGACATTGTTAAGATTATATTGTTAATATAATATAATAACATACGAAAAGGCGCAGGATGAATAAATAACAAAATATTACGTTTTAACTGCCTTTAGCATATAAACCTATACGTTTCCTTGGAAACGAAAGACATTGTTAAGATTATATTGTTAATATAATATAATAACATACGAAAAGTCGCAGGATGCAAAAATGTCGAAAATAAAACGTTTTAACTGCGTTTACAATATAAACCTATACGTTTCCTTGGAAACGAATGACATTGTTAAGATTATATTGTTAATATAATATAATAACATACGAAAAGGCTCAGGATGCAAAAATTCCAAAATATTACGTTTTAACTGCCTTTAGCATATAAACCTATACGTTTCCTTGGAAAGGAAAGACATTGTTATGATTATATTGTTAATATAATATTATAACATTCGAATAGGCGCAGGATGCAAAAATGTCGAAAATAAGTTTCAACTGTCTACTCCGTTTAGCTTACACATTTACACTCATTTCCTTGGAAACGAAAGACATTGTTAAGATTATATTGTTAATATAATATAATAACATACGAAAAGGAGCAAGGTTACAAAAAAGTCGAAAATGAAGGGTTTTTACTGTCTTTACCATATAAACCTACACGTTTCCTTGGAAACGAATGACATTGCTAAGATTATATTGTTAATATAATATAATAACTTACGAAAAGGCTCAGGATGCAAAAATTCCAAAATATTACGTTTTAACTGTCTTTAGCATATAAACCTATACGTTTCCTTGGAAACGAAAGAGACATTGTTAATATTATATTGTTAATATAAAATAATAACATACGAAATGGCGCAGGATGCAAAAAAGTCGAAAATATAACTTTTTACAGCCTTTAGCATATAAACCTATACGATTCCTTGGGAACGAAAGACATTGTTAAGATTATAATGTTAATATAATATAATAACATACGAAAAAAAGCAGGATGCAATAAAGCCAAAAAATTACTTTTTAACTGCCTTTAGCATTTAAACTTATACGTTTCCTTGGAAACAAAAAACATTGTTAAGATTATATTGTTAATATAACATAACAACATACGAAAAGGAGCTGGATGCAAAAATGTCGAAAAAAAAGGTTTCAACTGCCTTCTCCGTTTAGCTTACACATTTCCTTGGAAAGTAAAGACATTGTTAGGTTTATATTGTTATTATAGTATAATAACATACGAAAAGGAACTGGGATGCAAAAATGTCGAAAATACAACGTTTTAACTGCCTATAGCATATAAACCTATACGTTTCCTTGGTAACGAAAGACATTGTTACGATTATATTGTTAATATAATATAATAACATACGAAAAGGCGCAGGATGCAAAAATGTCGAAAATAAATCGTTTTAACTGCCTACTCAGTTTAGCTTACACATTTCCTTGGAAATGAATCACATTGTTAAGATTATATTGTTAATATAGTATAATAACATAAGAAAAGGGGCAGGGATGCAAACAAGTCAAATATATAACGTTTTAACTGCCTCTAGCATATAAATCTACACGTTTCCTTGGAAACGAAAGACATTGTTAAGATTATATTGTTAATATAATATGATAACATACGAAAAGGCGCAGGATGCAAAAAAGTTGAAATAAAGGTTTCAACTGCCTACTCCGTTTAGCTTACACATTTACTTGGAAACGAACACATTGTTAATATAAAATAATAACATACGAAACGGCGCCAGGATGAAAAGAAGTCGAATAAAAAGGTTCCAACTGCCTACTCCGATTAACGTAGACATTTCCTTGGAAACGAAAGACATTGTTAAGATTATATTGTTAATATAATATAATAACGTACGAAAAAGCGCAGGATGGTAAAAGGTCGAAATAAAGGTTTCAACTTCCTACTCCTTTTAGCTTGTACATTTCCATGGAAACGAAATACATTGTTAAGATTATATTGTTAATATAATATAATAACATACGAAAAGGCGCAGGATGCAAACATGTCGAAAATAAAACGTTTTAACTGCCTTTACAATATAAACCTGTACGTTTCCTTGGAAGCGAAAGATATTGTTAGGATTATATTGTTAATATAATATAATAACATACAAAAAGGCGCAGGATGCAAAAAAGTTGAAAAAAAGGTTTCAACTGCCTACTCCGTTTAGCTTACACATTTCCTTGGAAACTAAAGACATTGTTAAGTTAATATTGTCAATATAGTATAATAATATACGAAAAGGAGCAGGAATGCAAAAATGTCGAAAAAAAAGTTTTCAACTGCTACTCCGTTTAGCTTACAAATTTCCTTGCAAAGTAAAGACATTGTTAGGTTTATATTGTTAATATAGTATAATAACATACGAAAAGGAACTGGGATGCAAAAATGTCGAAAATACAACGTTTTAACAGTCTATAGCATATAAACCTATACGTTTCCTTGGAAACGAAAGACATTGTTAAGATTATATTGTTAATATAATATAATAACATACGAAAAGGCGCAGGATGCAAAAATGTCGAAAATAAATCGTTTTAACTGCTTTTGCAATATAAACCTATACGTTTCCTGGGAAACGAAAGACATTGTTAAGATTATATTGTTAATATAATATAATAACATACGAAAAGGCGCAGGATGCAAAAATACCAAAATATTACGTTTTAACTGCCTTTAGCATATAAACCTATACGTTTCCTTGGAAACGAAAGACATTGTTAAGATTATATTGTTAATATAATATAATAACATACGAAAAGTCGCAGGATGCAAAAATGTCGAAAATAAAACGTTTTAACTGCGTTTACAATATAAACCTATACGTTTCCTTGGAAACGAATGACATTGTTAAGATTATATTGTTAATATAATATAATAACATACGAAAAGGCTCAGGATGCAAAAATTCCAAAATATTACGTTTTAACTGACTTTAGCATATAAACCTATACGTTTCCTTGGAAAGGAAAGACATTGTTATGATTATATTGTTAATATAATATTATAACATTCGAATAGGCGCAGGATGCAAAAATGTCGAAAATAAGTTTCAACTGTCTACTCCGTTTAGCTTACACATTTACACTCATTTCCTTGGAAACGAAAGACATTGTTAAGATTATATTGTTAATATAATATAATAACATACGAAAAGGAGCAAGGTTACAAAAAAGTCGAAAATGAAGGGTTTTTACTGTCTTTACCATATAAACCTACACGTTTCCTTCTAAACGAATGACATTGCTAAGATTATATTGTTAATATAATATAATAACATACGAAAAGGCGCAGGATGCAAACATGTCGAAAATAAAACGTTTTAACTGCCTTTACAATATAAACCTGTACGTTTCCTTGGAAACGAAAGATATTGTTAGGATTATATTGTTAATATAATATAATAACATACGAAAAGGCGCAGGATGCAAAAAAGTTGAAAAAAATTTTTCAACTGCCTACTCCGTTTAGCTTACACATTTCCTTGGAAACTAAAGACATTGTTATGTTAATATTGTCAATATAGTATAATAATATACGAAAAGGAGCAGGGATGCAAAAATGTCGAAAAAAAAGGTTTCAACTGCTACTCCGTTTAGCTTACAAATTTCCTTGCAAAGTAAAGACATTGTTAGGTTTATATTGTTAATATAGTATAATAACATACGAAAAGGAACTGGGATGCAAAAATGTCGAAAATACAACGTTTTAACAGCCTATAGCATATAAACCTATACGTTTCCTTGGAAACGAAAGACATTGTTAAGATTATATTGTTAATATAATATAATAACATACGAAAAGGCGCAGGATGCAAAAATGTCAAAAATAAATCGTTTTAACTGCTTTTACAATATAAACCTATACGTTTCCTGGGAAACGAAAGACATTGTTAAGATTATATTGTTAATATAATATAATAACATACGAAAAGGCGCAGGATGAATAAATAACAAAATATTACGTTTTAACTGCCTTTAGCATATAAACCTATACGTTTCCTTGGAAACGAAAGACATTGTTAAGATTATATTGTTAATATAATATAATAACATACGAAAAGTCGCAGGATGCAAAAATGTCGAAAATAAAACGTTTTAACTGCGTTTACAATATAAACCTATACGTTTCCTTGGAAACGAATGACATTGTTAAGATTATATTGTTAATATAATATAATAACATACGAAAAGGCTCAGGATGCAAAAATTCCAAAATATTACGTTTTAACTGCCTTTAGCATATAAACCTATACGTTTCCTTGGAAAGGAAAGACATTGTTATGATTATATTGTTAATATAATATTATAACATTCGAATAGGCGCAGGATGCAAAAATGTCGAAAATAAGTTTCAACTGTCTACTCCGTTTAGCTTACACATTTACACTCATTTCCTTGGAAACGAAAGACATTGTTAAGATTATATTGTTAATATAATATAATAACATACGAAAAGGAGCAAGGTTACAAAAAAGTCGAAATGAAGGGTTTTTACTGTCTTTACCATATAAACCTACACGTTTCCTTGGAAACGAATGACATTGCTAAGATTATATTGTTAATATAATATAATAACTTACGAAAAGGCTCAGGATGCAAAAATTCCAAAATATTACGTTTTAACTGTCTTTAGCATATAAACCTATACGTTTCCTTGGAAACGAAAGAGACATTGTTAATATTATATTGTTAATATAAAATAATAACATACGAAATGGCGCAGGATGCAAAAAAGTCGAAAATATAACTTTTTACAGCCTTTAGCATATAAACCTATACGATTCCTTGGGAACGAAAGACATTGTTAAGATTATAATGTTAATATAATATAATAACATACGAAAAAAAGCAGGATGCAATAAAGCCAAAAAATTACTTTTTAACTGCCTTTAGCATTTAAACTTATACGTTTCCTTGGAAACAAAAAACATTGTTAAGATTATATTGTTAATATAACATAACAACATACGAAAAGGAGCAGGATGCAAAAATGTCGAAAAAAAAGGTTTCAACTGCCTTCTCCGTTTAGCTTACACATTTCCTTGGAAAGTAAAGACATTGTTAGGTTTATATTGTTATTATAGTATAATAACATACGAAAAGGAACTGGGATGCAAAAATGTCGAAAATACAACGTTTTAACTGCCTATAGCATATAAACCTATACGTTTCCTTGGTAACGAAAGACATTGTTACGATTATATTGTTAATATAATATAATAACATACGAAAAGGCGCAGGATGCAAAAATGTCGAAAATAAATCGTTTTAACTGCCTACTCAGTTTAGCTTACACATTTCCTTGGAAATGAATCACATTGTTAAGATTATATTGTTAATATAGTATAATAACATAAGAAAAGGGGCAGGGATGCAAACAAGTCAAATATATAACGTTTTAACTGCCTCTAGCATATAAATCTACACGTTTCCTTGGAAACGAAAGACATTGTTAAGATTATATTGTTAATATAATATGATAACATACGAAAAGGCGCAGGATGCAAAAAAGTTGAAATAAAGGTTTCAACTGCCTACTCCGTTTAGCTTACACATTTACTTGGAAACGAACACATTGTTAATATAAAATAATAACATACGAAACGGCGCCAGGATGAAAAGAAGTCGAATAAAAAGGTTCCAACTGCCTACTCCGATTAACGTAGACATTTCCTTGGAAACGAAAGACATTGTTAAGATTATATTGTTAATATAATATAATAACGTACGAAAAAGCGCAGGATGGTAAAAGGTCGAAATAAAGGTTTCAACTTCCTACTCCTTTTAGCTTGTACATTTCCATGGAAACGAAATACATTGTTAAGATTATATTGTTAATATAATATAATAACATACGAAAAGGCGCAGGATGCAAACATGTCGAAAATAAAACGTTTTAACTGCCTTTACAATATAAACCTGTACGTTTCCTTGGAAGCGAAAGATATTGTTAGGATTATATTGTTAATATAATATAATAACATACAAAAAGGCGCAGGATGCAAAAAAGTTGAAAAAAAGGTTTCAACTGCCTACTCCGTTTAGCTTACACATTTCCTTGGAAACTAAAGACATTGTTAAGTTAATATTGTCAATATAGTATAATAATATACGAAAAGGAGCAGGAATGCAAAAATGTCGAAAAAAAAGTTTTCAACTGCTACTCCGTTTAGCTTACAAATTTCCTTGCAAAGTAAAGACATTGTTAGGTTTATATTGTTAATATAGTATAATAACATACGAAAAGGAACTGGGATGCAAAAATGTCGAAAATACAACGTTTTAACAGTCTATAGCATATAAACCTATACGTTTCCTTGGAAACGAAAGACATTGTTAAGATTATATTGTTAATATAATATAATAACATACGAAAAGGCGCAGGATGCAAAAATGTCGAAAATAAATCGTTTTAACTGCTTTTGCAATATAAACCTATACGTTTCCTGGGAAACGAAAGACATTGTTAAGATTATATTGTTAATATAATATAATAACATACGAAAAGGCGCAGGATGCAAAAATACCAAAATATTACGTTTTAACTGCCTTTAGCATATAAACCTATACGTTTCCTTGGAAACGAAAGACATTGTTAAGATTATATTGTTAATATAATATAATAACATACGAAAAGTCGCAGGATGCAAAAATGTCGAAAATAAAACGTTTTAACTGCGTTTACAATATAAACCTATACGTTTCCTTGGAAACGAATGACATTGTTAAGATTATATTGTTAATATAATATAATAACATACGAAAAGGCTCAGGATGCAAAAATTCCAAAATATTACGTTTTAACTGACTTTAGCATATAAACCTATACGTTTCCTTGGAAAGGAAAGACATTGTTATGATTATATTGTTAATATAATATTATAACATTCGAATAGGCGCAGGATGCAAAAATGTCGAAAATAAGTTTCAACTGTCTACTCCGTTTAGCTTACACATTTACACTCATTTCCTTGGAAACGAAAGACATTGTTAAGATTATATTGTTAATATAATATAATAACATACGAAAAGGAGCAAGGTTACAAAAAAGTCGAAAATGAAGGGTTTTTACTGTCTTTACCATATAAACCTACACGTTTCCTTCTAAACGAATGACATTGCTAAGATTATATTGTTAATATAATATAATAACATACGAAAAGGCTCAGGATGCAAAAATTCCAAAATATTACGTGTTAACAGCCTTTAGCATATAAACCTATACGTTTCCTGGGAAACGAAAGACATTGTTAAAATATATTTTTAATATAATATAATAACATACAAAAAGGCGCAAGATGCAAAAAAGTAGGAAAAAAATGTTTCAAGTGCCTTTAGTATTTAAACCTACACGTTTACTTGGAATCGAAAGACTTTGTTAAGATTATATTGTTAATATAATATTTAACATACGAAAAGGCAGGATGCAAAAATGCCAAAATATTACCTTTTAACTGCCTTTAGCACATAAACCTATACGTTTCCTTGGAAACGAAAGACATTGTTATGATTATATTGTTAATATAATAACATTCGAAAAGGCGCAGGATGCAAAAATGTCGAAAAAAAGTTTCAACTGTCTACTCCGTTTAGCTTACACATTTCAACTCATTTCCTTGGAAACGAAAGACATTGCTAAGATTATATTGTTAATATAATACAATAAAATACGAAAAGGAGCAAGGTTACAAAAAAGTCGAAAATAAAGCGTTTTTACTGTCTTTACCATATAAACCTACACGTTTCCTTGGAAACGAATGACATTGTTAAGATTATATTTTTAATATAATATAATAACGTACGAAAAGTGACATGGATGGGGAAATGTCGAAAACAAAACGTTTTAACTGCCTTTACAATATGAGCCTATACGTTTCCTTGGAAGCCAAAGTCATTTTTAAGATTATATTGTTAATATAATATGCGCAGGATGCAAAAAAGTCGAAAAAAGAGGTTTCAACTGGCTACTCCGTTTAGCTTACACATTTCCTTGGAAACTAAAGACATTGTTAGGTTTATATTGTTAATGTAATATAATAACATACGAAAGGGAGCAGGATGCAAAAATGCCAATATATTACATTTTAACTGCCTTTAGCATATAAACCTATACGTTTCCTTGGAAACGAAAGACATTGTTAAGATTATATTGTTAATATAACATAATAACATGCGAAAAGGCGCAGGATGCAAAAATTCCAAAATATTACGTTTTAACTGCCTTTAGCATATAAACATATACGTTTCCTAGTAAACGAAAAACATTGTTAAGATTATATTGTTAATATAATATAAACCCATACGAAATGCGTACGATGCAAAAAAGTCGAATAAAAAGGTTTCAACTGACTACTCCCTTTAGCTTACACATTTCCTTGGAGACGAAAGACATTGTTAGGATAAGATTGTTAATATGATATAAAAACATACGAAAAAGGACAGGGATGCAAAAGTGTCGAAAATAAGACGTTTTAACTGCCTTTACAATATAAACCTATACGTTTCCTTGGAAACGAATGACATTGTTAAGATTATATTGTAAATATAATATAATAACATACGAAAAGCGCAGGATGCAAAAAAGTAGAAAAGAAAAGGTTTCAAATGCATCCTCCGTTTAACTTACACATTTCCTTGGAAACTAAAGACATTGTTAAGTTAATATTGTCAATATAGTATAATAACATACGAAAAGGAGCAAGGTTACAAAAAAGTCGAAAATGAAGGGTTTTTACTGTCTTTACCATATAAACCTACACGTTTCCTTGGATCGAATGACATTGCTAAGATTATATTGTTAATATAATATAATAACATACGAAACGGCTCAGGATGCAAAAATTCCAAAATATTACGTTTTAACTGTCTTTAGCATATACACCTATACGTTTCCTTGGAAACGAAAGAGACATTGTTAATATTATATTGTTAATATAAAAATAATAACATACGAAATGGCTCAGGATGCAAAAAAGTCGAAAATATACCTTTTTAACTGCCTTTAGCATATAAACCTATACGATTCCTTGGGAACGAAAGACATTGTTAAGATTATAATGTTAATATAATATAATAACATACGAAAAAAAGCAGGATGCAATAAAGGCAAAAAATTACTTTTTAACTGCCTTTAGCACATAAACTTATACGTTTCCTTGGAAACAAAAAACATTGTTAAGATTATATTGTTAATATAACATAACAACATACGAAAAGGAGCAGGATGCAAAATGTCGAAAAAAAAGGTTTCAACTGCCTTCTCCGTTTAGCTTACACATTTCCTTGGAAAGTAAAGACATTGTTAGGTTTATATTGTTAATATAGTATAATAACATACGAAGAGGAACTGGGATGCAAAAATGTCGACAATACAACGTTTTAACTGCTTATAGCATATAAACCTATACGTTTCCCTGGAAACGAAAGACATTGTTACGATTATATAGTTAATATAGTATAATAACATACGAAAAGACGCAGGATGCAAAAATGTCGAAAATAAATCGTTTTAACTGCCTACTCAGTTTAGCTTACACATTTCCTTGGAAATGAATGACATTGTTAAGATTATATTGTTAATATAGTATAATAACATAAGAAAAGGGGCAGGGAAGCAAACAAGTCAAATATATAACGTTTTAACTGCCTCTAGCATATAAATCTACACGTTTCCTTGGAAACGAAACACATTGTTAAGATTATATTGTTAATATAATATAATAACATACGAAAAGGGGCAAGGATACAAAAAAATTTAAAATAAATCGTTTTAACTGCCTTTAGCATATAAACCTACACGTTTCCCTGGAAACGATAGACATTGTTAAGATTATATTTTTGATATAATATAATAACCTACGAAAAGGTGGAGGATGAAAAAGAGTAAAAAAAAAGCATTCAAGTGCCTTTAGTATATAAACCTACACGTTTCCTTGGAAACGAAAGACATTGTTAAGATAATATTGTTAATATAATATGATAACATACGAAAAGGCGCAGGATGCAAAAAAGTTGAAATAAAGGTTTCAACTGCCTACTCCGTTTAGCTTACACATTTCCTTGGAAACGAACACATTGTTAAGATTGTATTGTTAATATAAAATAATGACATACGAAACGGCGCCAGGATGAAAAAAAGTGTAATAAAAAGGTTCCACCTGCCTACTCCGATTAGCGTAGAGATTTCCTTGGAAACGAAAGACATTGTTAAGATTGTATTGTTAATATAATTTAATAACGTACGAAAAGGCGCAGGATGGTAAAAGGTCGAAAGTTAAGGTTTCAACTGCCTACTCCTTTTAGCTTGTACATTTCCATGGAAACGAAATACATTGTTAAGATTATATTGTTAATATAATATAATAACATACGAAAAGGCGAAGGATGCAAAAATGTCGAAAATAAAACGTTTTAACTGACTTTACAATATAAACCTGTACGTTTCCTTCGAAACGAAAGACATTGTTAGGATTATATTGTTAATATAATATAATAACATACGAAAAGGCGCAGGATGCAAAAAAGTTGAAAAAAAGGTTTCAACTGCCTACTCCGCTTAGCTTACACATTTCCTTGGAAACTAAAGACATTGTTAAGTTAATATTGTCAATATTGTATAATAATATAAGAAAAGGAGCAGGGATGCAAAAATGTCGAAAAAAAAGGTTTCAACTGCTACTCCGTTTAGCTTACAAATTTCCTTGCAAAGTAAAGACATTGTTAGGTTTATATTGTTAATATAGTATAATAACATACGAAAAGGAACTGGGATGCAAAAATGTCGAAAATACAACGTTTTAACTGCCTATAGCATATGAACCTATACGTTTCCTTGGAAACGAAAGACATTGTTAAGATTATATTGTTAATATAATATAATAACATACGAAAAGTCGCAGGATGCAAAAATGTCGAAAATAAAACGTTTTAAATGCCTTTACAATATAAACCTATACGTTTCCTTGGAAACGAATGACATTGTTAAGATTATATTGTTAATATAGTATAACATACAAAAAAGACGCAGGATGGAAAAAAGTCGAAAAAAAAGGTTTCAACTGCCTACTCCGTTTAGCTTACACAATTCCTTCGAAACTAAAGACATTGTTAGGTTTATATTGTTAATATAGTATAATAACATACGAAAAGGAACAGGGATGCAAATATGTCGAAAATACAACGTTTTAACTGTCTTTAGCATATAAACCTATACGTTTCCTTGGAAACGAAAGACATTGTTAAGATTATATTGTTAATATAATATAATAACATACGAAAAGGCTCAGGATGCAAAAATTCCAAAATATTACGTTTTAACTGCCTTTAGCATATAAACCTATACGTTTCCTTGGAAAGGAAAGACATTGTTATGATTATATTGTTAATATAATATTATAACATTCGAATAGGCGCAGGATGCAAAAATGTCGAAAAAAAGTTTCAACTGGCTACTCCGTTTAGCTTACACATTTACACTCAATTCCTTGGAAACGAAAGACGTTGTTAAGATTATATTGTTAATATAATATAATAACATACGAAAAGGAGCAAGGTTACAAAAAAGTCGAAAATATAGAGTTTTTACTGTCTTTACCATATAAACCTACACGTTTCCTTGGAAACGAATGACATTGCTAAGATTATATTGTTAATATAATATAATAACTTATGAAAAGGCTCAGGATGCAAAAATTCCAAAATATTACGTTTTAACTGTCTTTAGCATATAAACCTATACCTTTCCTTGGAAACGAAAGAGACATTGTTAATATTATATTGTTAATATAAAATAATAACATACGAAATGGCGCAGGATGCAAGAAAGTCGAAATTATAACTTTTTACTGCCTTTAGCATATAAACCTATACGATTCCTTGGGAACGAAAGACATTGTTAAGATTATAATGTTAATGAAATATAATAACATACGAAAAAAAGCAGGATGCAATAAAGCCAAAAAATTACTTTTTAACTGCCTTTAGCATTTAAACTTATACGTTCCCTTGGAAACAAAAAACATTGTTAAGATTATATTGTTAATATAACATAACAACATACGAAAAGGAGCAGGATGCAAAAATGTCGAAAAAAAAGGTTTCAACTGCCTTCTCCGTTTAGCTTACACATTTCCTTGGAAAGTAAAGACATTGTTAGGTTTATATTGTTATTATAGTATAATAACATACGAAAAGGAACTGGGATGCAAAAATGTCGAAAATACAACGTTTTAACTGCCTATAGCATATAAACCTATACGTTTCCTTGGAAACGAAAGACATTGTTACGATTATATTGTTAATATAATATAATAACATACGAAAAGGCGCAGGATGCAAAAATGTCGAAAATAAATCGTTTTAACTGCCTACTCAGTTTAGCTTACACATTTCCTTGGAAATGAATGACATTGTTAAGATTATATTGTTAATATAGTATAATAACATAAGAAAAGGGGCAGGGATGCAAACAAGTCAAATATATAACGTTTTAACTGCCTCTAGCATATAAATCTACACGTTTCCTTGGAAACGAAAGACATTGTTAAGATTATATTGTTAATATAATATGATAACATACGAAAAGGCGCAGGATGCAAAAAAGTTGAAATAAAGGTTTCAACTGCCTACTCCGTTTAGCTTACACATTTACTTGGAAACGAACACATTGTTAATATAAAATAATAACATACGAAACGGCGCCAGGATGAAAAGAAGTCGAATAAAAAGGTTCCAACTGCCTACTCCGATTAGCGTAGACATTTCCTTGGAAACGAAAGACATTGTTAAGATTATATTGTTAATATAATATAATAACGTACGAAAAAGCGCAGGATGGTAAAAGGTCGAAATAAAGGTTTCAACAGCCTACTCCTATTAGCTTGTACATTTCCATGGAAACGAAATACATTGTTAAGATTATATTGTTAATATAATATAATAACATACGAAAAGGCGCAGGATGCAAACATGTCGAAAATAAAACGTTTTAACTGCCTTTACAATATAAACCTGTACGTTTCCTTGGAAACGAAAGATATTGTTAGGATTATATTGTTAATATAATATAATAACATACGGAAAGGCGCCGGATGCAAAAAAGTTAAAAAAAAGGTTTCAACTGCCTACTCCGTTTAGCTTACACATTTCCTTGGAAACTAAAGACATTGTTAAGTTAATATTGTCAATATAGTATAATAATATACGAAAAGGAGCAGGGATGCAAAAATGTCGAAAAAAAAGGTTTCAACTGCTACTCCGTTTAGCTTACAAATTTCCTTGCAAAGTAAAGACATTGTTAGGTTTATATTGTTAATATAGTATAATAACATACGAAAAGGAACTGGGATGCAAAAATGTCGAAAATACAACGTTTTAACAGCCTATAGCATATAAACCTATACGTTTCCTTGGAAACGAAAGACATTGTTAAGATTATATTGTTAATATAATATAATAACATACGAAAAGGCGCAGGATGCAAAAATGTCAAAAATAAATCGTTTTAACTGCTTTTACAATATAAACCTATACGTTTCCTGGGAAACGAAAGACATTGTTAAGATTATATTGTTAATATAATACAATAGCATACGAAAAGGCGCAGGATGCAAAAATACCAAAATATTACGTTTTAACTGCCTTTAGCATATAAACCTATACGTTTCCTTGGAAACGAAAGACATTGTTAAGATTATATTGTTAATATAATATAATAACATACGAAAAGTCGCAGGATGCAAAAATGTCGAAAATAAAACGTTTTAACTGCGTTTACAATATAAACCTATACGTTTCCTTGGAAACGAATGACATTGTTAAGATTATATTGTTAATATAATATAATAACATACGAAAAGGTTTAGGATGCAAAAATTCCAAAATATTACGTTTTAACTGCCTTTAGCATATAAACCTATACGTTTCCTTGGAAAGGAAAGACATTGTTATGATTATATTGTTAATATAATATTATAACATTCGAATAGGCGCAGGATGCAAAAATGTCGAAAATAAGTTTCAACTGTTTACTCCGTTTAGCTTACACATTTACACTCATTTCCTTGGAAACGAAAGACATTGTTAAGATTATATTGTTAATATAATATAATAACATACGAAAAGGAGCAAGGTTACAAAAAAGTCGAAAATGAAGGGTTTTTACTGTCTTTACCATATAAACCTACACGTTTCCTTGGAAACGAATGACATTGCTAAGATTATATTGTTAATATAATATAATAACATACGAAAAGGCTCAGGATGCAAAAATTCCAAAATATTACGTGTTAACAGCCTTTAGCATATAAACCTATACGTTTCCTTGGAAACGAAAGACATTGTTAAAATATATTTTTAATATAATATAATAACATACAAAAAGGCGCAAGATGCAAAAAAGTAGGAAAAAAATGTTTCAAGTGCCTTTAGCATTTAAACCTACACGTTTACTTGGAATCGAAAGACTTTGTTAAGATTATATTGTTAATATAATATTTAACATACGAAAAGGCAGGATGCAAAAATGCCAAAATATTACCTTTTAACTGCCTTTAGCACATAAACCTATACGTTTCCTTGGTAACGAAAGACATTGTTATGATTATATTGTTAATATAATAACATTCGAAAAGGCGCAGGATGCAAAAATGTCGAAAAAAAGTTTCAACTGTCTACTCCGTTTAGCTTACACATTTCAACTCATTTCCTTGGAAACGAAAGACATTGCTAAGATTATATTGTTAATATAATACAATAACATACGAAAAGGAGCAAGGTTACAAAAAAGTCGAAAATAAAGCGTTTTTACTGTCTTTACCATATAAACCTACACGTTTCCTTGGAAACGAATGACATTGTTAAGATTATATTTTTAATATAATATAATAACGTACGAAAAGGGACATGGATGGGGAAATGTCGAAAACAAAACGTTTTAACTGCCTTTACAATATGAGCCTATACGTTTCCTTGGAAGCCAAAGTCATTTTTAAGATTATATTGTTAATATAATATGCGCAGGATGCAAAAAAGTCGAAAAAAGAGGTTTCAACTGGCTACTCCGTTTAGCTTACACATTTCCTTGGAAACTAAAGACATTGTTAGGTTTATATTGTTAATGTAATATAATAACATACGAAAGGGAGCAGGATGCAAAAATGCCAATATATTACATTTTAACTGCCTTTAGCATATAATCCTATACGTTTCCTTGGAAACGAAAGACATTGTTAAGATTATATTGTTAATATAATATAATAACATGCGAAAAGGCGCAGGATGCAAAAATTCCAAAATATTACGTTTTAACTGCCTTTAGCATATAAACCTATACGTTTCCTTGTAAACGAAAAACATTGTTAAGATTATATTGTTAATATAATATAAACCCATACGAAATGCGCACGATGCAAAAAAGTCGAATAAAAAGGTTTCAACTGACTACTCCCTTTAGCTTACACATTTCCTTGGAGACGAAAGACATTGTTAGGATAAGATTGTTAATATAATATAAAAACAAACGAAAAAGGACAGGGATGCAAAAGTGTCGAAAATAAGACGTTTTAACTGTCTTTACAATATAAACCTATACGTTTCCTTGGAAACGAATGACATTGTTAAGATTATATTGTAAATATAATATAATAACATACGAAAAGCGCAGGATGCAAAAAAGTAGAAAAGAAAAGGTTTCAAATGCATCCTCCGTTTAACTTACACATTTCCTTGGAAACTAAAGACATTGTTAAGTTAATATTGTCAATATAGTATAATAACATACGAAAAGGAGCAAGGTTACAAAAAAGTCGAAAATGAAGGGTTTTTACTGTCTTTACCATATAAACCTACACGTTTCCTTGGAAACGAATGACATTGCTAAGATTATATTGTTAATATAATATAATAACATACGAAACGGCTCAGGATGCAAAAATTCCAAAATATTACGTTTTAACTGTCTTTAGCATATACACCTATACGTTTCCTTGGAAACGAAAGAGACATTGTTAATATTATATTGTTAATATAAAAATAATAACATACGAAATGGCTCAGGATGCAAAAAAGTCGAAAATATACCTTTTTAACTGCCTTTAGCATATAAACCTATACGATTCCTTGGGAACGAAAGACATTGTTAAGATTATAATGTTAATATAATATAATAACATACGAAAAAAAGCAGGATGCAATAAAGCCAAAAAATTACTTTTTAACTGCCTTTAGCACATAAACTAATACGTTTCCTTGGAAACAAAAAACATTGTTAAGATTACATTGTTAATATAACATAACAACATACGAAAAGGAGCAGGATGCAAAATGTCGAAAAAAAAAAAGGTTTCAACTGCCTTCTCCGTTTAGCTTACACATTTCCTTGGAAAGTAAAGACATTGTTAGGTTTATATTGTTAATATAGTATAATAACATACGAAGAGGAACTGGGATGCAAAAATGTCGAAAATACAACGTTTTAACTGCTTATAGCATATAAACCTATACGTTTCCCTGGAAACGAAAGACATTGTTACGATTATATAGTTAATATAGTATAATAACATACGAAAAGACGCAGGATGCAAAAATGTCGAAAATAAATCGTTTTAACTGCCTGCTCAGTTTAGCTTACACATTTCCTTGGAAATGAATGACATTGTTAAGATTATATTGTTAATATAGTATAATAACATAATAAAAGGGGCAGGGAAGCAAACAAGTCAAAAATATAACGTTTTAACTGCCTCTAGCATATAAATCTACACGTTTCCTTGGAAACGAAACACATTGTTAAGATTATATTGTTAATATAATATAATAACATACGAAAAGGGGCAAGGATACAAAAAAATTGAAAATAAATCGTTTTAACTGCCTTTAGCATATAAACCTACACGTTTCCCTGGAAACGATAGACATTGTTAAGATTATATATTTGATATAATATAATAACCTACGAAAAGGTGGAGGATGAAAAAGAGTAAAAAAAAAGCATTCAAGTGCCTTTAGCATATAAACTTACACGTTTCCTTGGAAACGAAAGACATTGTTAAGATAATATTGTTAATATAATGTGATAACATACGAAAAGGCGCAGGATGCAAAAAAGTTGAAATAAAGGTTTCAACTGCCTACTCCGTTTAGCTTACACATTTCCTTGGAAACGAACACATTGTTAAGATTGTATTGTTAATATAAAATAATGACATACGAAACGGCGCCAGGATGAAAAAAAGTTGAATGAAAAGGTTCCAACTGCCTACTCCGATTAGCGTAGAGATTTCCTTGGAAACGAAATACATTGTTAAGATTATATTGTTAATATAATATAATAACATACGAAAAGGCGCAGGATGCAAAAATGTCGAAAATAAAACGTTTTAACTGACTTTACAATATAAACCTGTACGTTTCCTTCGAAACGAAAGACATTGTTAGGATTATATTGTTAATATAATATAATAACATACGAAAAGGCGCAGGATGCAAAAAAGTTGAAAAAAAGGTTTCAACTGCCTACTCCGCTTAGCTTACACATTTCCTTGGAAACTAAAGACATTGTTAAGTTAATATTGTCAATATAGTATAATAATATACGAAAAGGAGCAGGGATGCAAAAATGTCGAAAAAAAAGGTTTCAACTGCTACTCCGTTTAGCTTACAAATTTCCTTGCAAAGTAAAGACATTGTTAGGTTTATATTGTTAATATAGTATAATAACATACGAAAAGGAACTGGGATGCAAAAATGTCGAAAATACAACGTTTTAACTGCCTATAGCATATAAACCTATACGTTTCCTTGGAAACGAAAGACATTGTTAAGATTATATTGTTAATATAATATAATAACATACGAAAAGTCGCAGGATGCAAAAATGTCGAAAATAAAACGTTTTAAATGCCTTTACAATATAAACCTATACGTTTCCTTGGAAACGAATGACATTGTTAAGATTATATGTTTAATATAATATAATAACATACGAAAAGGCGCAGGATGCAAAAATTCCAAAATATTACGTTTTACTGCCTTTAGCATATAAACCTATACGTTTCCTTGGAAAGGAAAGACAATGTTAAGATTCATTTTTAATATAATGTAATAACATACGAAAAAGGACAGGTATGCAAAAATGTAGAAAATAAAACTTTTTAACTGCCTTTACAATATAAACCTATACGTTTCCTTGGAAACAAAAGACATTGTTAAATTATATTTTTAATATAATATAATAACATACGAAAAGGCGCCGGATGTAATAATGCAAAAATATTATGTTTTAACTGCCTTTAGCATATAAACCTACACGTTTCGTTGGAAACGAAACACATTGTTAAGATTATATTGTTAATATAATATAATATCATTCGAGAAGGCGCAGGATGCAAAAATGTCGAAAAAAAAATGATTCAACTGTCTACTCCGTTTAGCTTACACATTTCAACACATTTCCTTGGAAACGAAAGACATTGTTAACGTAATATTGTTAATATAATATAATAACATACGAAAAGGAGAAAGGTTACAAAAAAGTCGAAAATAAAGCGTTTTTACTGTCTTTAGTATATAAATCTACATGTTTCCTTGGAAACGAAAGACGTTGTTAAGATTATATTGTTAATATAATATAATAACATACGAGAAGGCGCAGGATGCAAAAAAGGCGAAAATATAACATATAACGTTTTAACTACCTTTATAATATAAAACTATACGTTTCCTTGTAAACGAAAGACATTGTTAAGATTATATTGTTAATATAGTATAACATACAAAAAAGACGCAGGATGGAAAAAAGTCGAAAAAAAAGGTTTCAACTGCCTACTCCGTTTAGCTTACACAATTCCTTCGAAACTAAAGACATTGTTAGGTTTATATTGTTAATATAGTATAATAACATACGAAAAGGAACAGTGATGCAAAAATGTCGAAAATACAACGTTTTAACTGTCTTTAGCATATAAACCAATACGTTTCCTTGGAAACGAAAGACATTGTTAAGATTATATTGTTAATATAATATAATAACATACGAAAAGGCTCAGGATGCAAAAATTCCAAAATATTACGTTTTAACTGCCTTTAGCATATAAACCTATACGTTTCCTTGGAAAGGAAAGACATTGTTATGATTATATTGTTAATATAATATTATAACATTCGAATAGGCGCAGGATGCAAAAATGTCGAAAAAAAGTTTCAACTGTCTACTCCGTTTAGCTTACACATTTACACTCAATTCCTTGGAAACGAAAGACGTTGTTAAGATTATATTGTTAATATAATATAATAACATACGAAAAGGAGCAAGGTTACAAAAAAGTCGAAAATGAAGGGTTTTTACTGTCTTTACCATATAAACCTACACGTTTCCTTGGAAACGAATGACATTGCTAAGATTATATTGTTAATATAATATAATAACTTACGAAAAGGCTCAGGATGCAAAAATTCCAAAATATTACGTTTTAACTGTCTTTAGCATATAAACCTATACGTTTCCTTGGAAACGAAAGAGACATTGTTAATATTATATTGTTAATATAAAATAATAACATACGAAATGGCGCAGGATGCAAAAAAGTCGAAAATATAACTTTTTACTGCCTTTAGCATATAAACCTATACGATTCCTTGGGAACGAAAGACATTGTTAAGATTATAATGTTAATATAATATAATAACATACGAAAAAAAGCAGGATGCAATAAAGCCAAAAAATTACTTTTTAACTGCCTTTAGCATTTAAACTTATACGTTTCCTTGGAAACAAAAAACATTGTTAAGATTATATTGTTAATATAACATAACAACATACAAAAAGGAGCAGGATGCAAAAATGTCGAAAAAAAAGTTTTCAACTGCCTTCTCCGTTTAGCTTACACATTTCCTTGGAAAGTAAAGACATTGTTAGGTTTATATTGTTATTATAGTATAATAACATACGAAAAGGAACTGGGATGCAAAAATGTCGAAAATACAACGTTTTTACTGAAAATAGCATATAAACCTATACGTTTCCTTGGAAACGAAAGACATTGTTACGATTATATTGTTAATATAATATAATAACATACGAAAAGGCGCAGGATGCAAAAATGTCGAAAATAAATCGTTTTAACTGCCTACTCAGTTTAGCTTACACATTTCCTTGGAAATGAATGACATTGTTAAGATTATATTGTTAATATAGTATAATAACATAAGAAAAGGGGCAGGGATGCAAACAAGTCAAATATATAACGTTTTAATTGCCTCTAGCATATAAATCTACACGTTTCCTTGGAAACGAAAGACATTGTTAAGATTATATTGTTAATATAATATGATAACATACGAAAAGGCGCAGGATGCAAAAAAGTTGAAATAAAGGTTTCAACTGCCTACTCCGTTTAGCTTACACATTTCCTTGGAAACGAACACATTGTTAATATAAAATAATAACATACGAAACGGCGCCAGGATGAAAAGAAGTCGAATAAAAAGGTTCCAACTGCCTACTCCGATTAGCGTAGACATTTCCTTGGAAACGAAAGACATTGTTAAGATTATATTGTTAATATAATATAATAACGTACGAAAAAGCGCAGGATGGTAAAAGGTCGAAATAAAGGTTTCAACTGCCTACTCCTTTTAGCTTGTACATTTCCATGGAAACGAAATACATTGTTAAGATTATATTGTTAATATAATATAATAACATACGAAAAGGCGCAGGATGCAAACATGTCGAAAATAAAACGTTTTAACTGCCTTTACAATATAAACCTGTACGTTTCCTTGGAAACGAAAGATATTGTTAGGATTATATTGTTAATATAATATAATAACATACGAAAAGGCGCAGGATGCAAAAAAGTTGAAAAAAAGGTTTCAACTGCCTACTCCGTTTAGCTTAAACATTTCCTTGGAAACTAAAGACATTGTTAAGTTAATATTGTCAATATAGTATAATAATATACGAAAAGGAGCAGGGATGCAAAAATGTCGAAAAAAAAGGTTTCAACTGCTACTCCGTTTAGCTTACAAATTTCCTTGCAAAGTAAAGACATTGTTAGGTTTATATTGTTAATATAGTATAATAACATATGAAAAGGAACTTGGATGCAAAAATGTCGAAAATACAACGTTTTAACAGCCTATAGCATATAAACCTATACGTTTCCTTGGAAACGAAAGACATTGTTAAGATTATATTGTTAATATAATATAATAACATACGAAAAGGCGCAGGATGCAAAAATGTCGAAAATAAATCGTTTTAACTGCTTTTACAATATAAACCTATACGTTTCCTGGGAAACGAAAGACATTGTTAAGATTATATTGTTAATATAATATAATAACATACGAAAAGGCGCAGGATGCAAAAATACCAAAATATTACGTTTTAACTGCCTTTAGCATATAAACCTATACGTTTCCTTGGAAACGAAAGACATTGTTAAGATTATATTGTTAATATAATATAATAACATACGAAAAGTCGCAGGATGCAAAAATGTCGAAAATAAAACGTTTTAACTGCGTTTACAATATTAACCTATACGTTTCCTTGGAAACGAATGACATTGTTAAGATTATATTGTTAATATAATATAATTACATACGAAAAGGCTCAGGATGCAAAAATTCCAAAATATTACGTTTTAACTGCCTTTAGCATATAAACCTATACGTTTCCTTGGAAACGAAAGACATTGTTAAGATTATATTGTTAATATAATATAATAACATACGAAAAGTCGCAGGATGCAAAAATGTCGAAAATAAAACGTTTTAACTGCGTTTACAATATAAACCTATACGTCTCCTTGGAAACGAAAGACATTGTTAAGATTATATTGTTAATATAATATAATAACATACGAAAAGGAGCAAGGTTACAAAAAAGTCGAAAATGAAGGGTTTTTACTGTCTTTACCATATAAACCTACACGTTTCCTTGGAAACGAATGACATTGCTAAGATTATATTGTTAATATAATATAATAACATACGAAAAGGCTCAGGATGCAAAAATTCCAAAATATTACGTGTTAACAGCCTTTAGCATATAAACCTATACGTTTCCTTGGAAACGAAAGACATTGTTAAAATATATTTTTAATATAATATAATAACATACAAAAAGGCGCAAGATGCAAAAAAGTAGGAAAAAAATGTTTCAAGTGCCTTTAGCATTTAAACCTACACGTTTACTTGGAATCGATAGACTTTGTTAAGATTATATTGTTAATATAATATTTAACATACGAAAAGGCAGGATGCAAAAATGCCAAAATATTACCTTTTAACTGCCTTTAGCATATAAACCTATACGTTTCCTTGGAAACGAAAGACATTGCTAAGATTATATTGTTAATATAATACAATAACATACGAAAAGGAGCAAGGTTACAAAAAAGTCGAAAATAAAGCGTTTTTACTGTCTTTACCATATAAACCTACACGTTTCCTTGGAAACGAATGACATTGTTAAGATTATATTTTTAATATAATATAATAACGTACGAAAAGGGACATGGATGGGGAAATGTCGAAAACAAAACGTTTTAACTGCCTTTACAATATGAGCCTATACGTTTCCTTGGAAGCCAAAGTCATTTTTAAGATTATATTGTTAATATAATATGCGCAGGATGCAAAAAAGTCGAAAAAAGAGGTTTCAACTGGCTACTCCGTTTAGCTTACACATTTCCTTGGAAACTAAAGACATTGTTAGGTTTATATTGTTAATGTAATATAATAACATACGAAAGGGAGCAGGATGCAAAAATGCCAATATATTACATTTTAACTGCCTTTAGCATATAATCCTATACGTTTCCTTGGAAACGAAAGACATTGTTAAGATTATATTGTTAATATAATATAATAACATGCGAAAAGGCGCAGGATGCAAAAATTCCAAAATATTACGTTTTAACTGCCTTTAGCATATAAACCTATACGTTTCCTTGTAAACGAAAAACATTGTTAAGATTATATTGTTAATATAATATAAACCCATACGAAATGCGCACGATGCAAAAAAGTCGAATAAAAAGGTTTCAACTGACTACTCCCTTTAGCTTACACATTTCCTTGGAGACGAAAGACATTGTTAGGATAAGATTGTTAATATAATATAAAAACACACGAAAAAGGACAGGGATGCAAAAGTGTCGAAAATAAGACGTTTTAACTGTCTTTACAATATAAACCTATACGTTTCCTTGGAAACGAATGACATTGTTAAGATTATATTGTAAATATAATATAATAACATACGAAAAGCGCAGGATGCAAAAAAGTAGAAAAGAAAAGGTTTCAAATGCATCCTCCGTTTAACTTACACATTTCCTTGGAAACTAAAGACATTGTTAAGTTAATATTGTCAATATAGTATAATAACATACGAAAAGGAGCAAGGTTACAAAAAAGTCGAAAATGAAGGGTTTTTACTGTCTTTACCATATAAACCTACACGTTTCCTTGGAAACGAATGACATTGCTAAGATTATATTGTTAATATAATATAATAACATACGAAACGGCTCAGGATGCAAAAATTCCAAAATATTACGTTTTAACTGTCTTTAGCATATACACCTATACGTTTCCTTGGAAACGAAAGAGACATTGTTAATATTATATTGTTAATATAAAAATAATAACATACGAAATGGCTCAGGATGCAAAAAAGTCGAAAATATACCTTTTTAACTGCCTTTAGCATATAAACCTATACGATTCCTTGGGAACGAAAGACATTGTTAAGATTATAATGTTAATATAATATAATAACATACGAAAAAAAGCAGGATGCAATAAAGCCAAAAAATTACTTTTTAACTGCCTTTAGCACATAAACTAATACGTTTCCTTGGAAACAAAAAACATTGTTAAGATTACATTGTTAATATAACATAACAACATACGAAAAGGAGCAGGATGCAAAATGAAAAAAAAGGTTTCAAATGCCTTCTCCGTTTAGCTTACACATTTCCTTGGAAAGTAAAGACATTGTTAGGTTTATATTGTTAATATAGTATAATAACATACGAAGAGGAACTGGGATGCAAAAATGTCGAAAATACAACGTTTTAACTGCTTATAGCATATAAACCTATACGTTTCCCTGGAAACGAAAGACATTGTTACGATTATATAGTTAATATAGTATAATAACATACGAAAAGACGCAGGATGCAAAAATGTCGAAAATAAATCGTTTTAACTGCCTGCTCAGTTTAGCTTACACATTTCCTTGGAAATGAATGACATTGTTAAGATTATATTGTTAATATAGTATAATAACATAATAAAAGGGGCAGGGAAGCAAACAAGTCAAAAATATAACGTTTTAACTGCCTCTAGCATATAAATCTACACGTTTCCTTGGAAACGAAACACATTGTTAAGATTATATTGTTAATATAATATAATAACATACGAAAAGGGGCAAGGATACAAAAAAATTGAAAATAAATCGTTTTAACTGCCTTTAGCATATAAACCTACACGTTTCCCTGGAAACGATAGACATTGTTAAGATTATATATTTGATATAATATAATAACCTACGAAAAGGTGGAGGATGAAAAAGAGTAAAAAAAAAGCATTCAAGTGCCTTTAGCATATAAACTTACACGTTTCCTTGGAAACGAAAGACATTGTTAAGATAATATTGTTAATATAATGTGATAACATACGAAAAGGCGCAGGATGCAAAAAAGTTGAAATAAAGGTTTCAACTGCCTACTCCGTTTAGCTTACACATTTCCTTGGAAACGAACACATTGTTAAGATTGTATTGTTAATATAAAATAATGACATACGAAACGGCGCCAGGATGAAAAAAAGTTGAATGAAAAGGTTCCAACTGCCTACTCCGATTAGCGTAGAGATTTCCTTGGAAACGAAAGACATTGTTAAGATTGTATTGTTAATATAATTTAATAACGTACGAAAAGGCGCAGGATGGTAAAAGGTCGAAATTAAGGTTTCAACTGCCTACTCCTTTTAGCTTGTACATTTCCATGGAAACGAAATACATTGTTAAGATTATATTGTTAATATAATATAATAACATACGAAAAGGCGCAGGATGCAAAAATGTCGAAAATAAAACGTTTTAACTGACTTTACAATATAAACCTGTACGTTTCCTTCGAAACGAAAGACATTGTTAGGATTATATTGTTAATATAATATAATAACATACGAAAAGTCGCAGGATGCAAAAAAGTTGAAAAAAAGGTTTCAACTGCCTACTCCGCTTAGCTTACACATTTCCTTGGAAACTAAAGACATTGTTAAGTTAATATTGTCAATATAGTATAATAATATACGAAAAGGAGCAGGGATGCAAAAATGTCGAAAAAAAAGGTTTCAACTGCTACTCCGTTTAGCTTACAAATTTCCTTGCAAAGTAAAGACATTGTTAGGTTTATATTGTTAATATAGTATAATAACATACGAAAAGGAACTGGGATGCAAAAATGTCGAAAATACAACGTTTTAACTGCCTATAGCATATAAACCTATACGTTTCCTTGGAAACGAAAGACATTGTTAAGATTATATTGTTAATATAATATAATAACATACGAAAAGTCGCAGGATGCAAAAATGTCGAAAATAAAACGTTTTAAATGCCTTTACAATATAAACCTATACGTTTCCTTGGAAACGAATGACATTGTTAAGATTATATGTTTAATATAATATAATAACATACGAAAAGGCGCAGGATGCAAAAATTCCAAAATATTACGTTTTACTGCCTTTAGCATATAAACCTATACGTTTCCTTGGAAAGGAAAGACAATGTTAAGATTCATTTTTAATATAATGTAATAACATACGAAAAAGGACAGGTATGCAAAAATGTAGAAAATAAAACTTTTTAACTGCCTTTACAATATAAACCTATACGTTTCCTTGGAAACAAAAGACATTGTTAAATTATATTTTTAATATAATATAATAACATACGAAAAGGCGCCGGATGTAATAATGCAAAAATATTATGTTTTAACTGCCTTTAGCATATAAACCTACACGTTTCGTTGGAAACGAAACACATTGTTAAGATTATATTGTTAATATAATATAATATCATTCGAGAAGGCGCAGGATGCAAAAATGTCGAAAAAAAAATGATTCAACTGTCTACTCCGTTTAGCTTACACATTTCAACACATTTCCTTGGAAACGAAAGACATTGTTAACGTAATATTGTTAATATAATATAATAACATACGAAAAGGAGAAAGGTTACAAAAAAGTCGAAAATAAAGCGTTTTTACTGTCTTTAGTATATAAATCTACATGTTTCCTTGGAAACGAAAGACGTTGTTAAGATTATATTGTTAATATAATATAATAACATACGAGAAGGCGCAGGATGCAAAAAAGGCGAAAATATAACATATAACGTTTTAACTACCTTTATAATATAAAACTATACGTTTCCTTGTAAACGAAAGACATTGTTAAGATTATATTGTTAATATAGTATAACATACAAAAAAGACGCAGGATGGAAAAAAGTCGAAAAAAAAGGTTTCAACTGCCTACTCCGTTTAGCTTACACAATTCCTTCGAAACTAAAGACATTGTTAGGTTTATATTGTTAATATAGTATAATAACATACGAAAAGGAACAGTGATGCAAAAATGTCGAAAATACAACGTTTTAACTGTCTTTAGCATATAAACCAATACGTTTCCTTGGAAACGAAAGACATTGTTAAGATTATATTGTTAATATAATATAATAACATACGAAAAGGCTCAGGATGCAAAAATTCCAAAATATTACGTTTTAACTGCCTTTAGCATATAAACCTATACGTTTCCTTGGAAAGGAAAGACATTGTTATGATTATATTGTTAATATAATATTATAACATTCGAATAGGCGCAGGATGCAAAAATGTCGAAAAAAAGTTTCAACTGTCTACTCCGTTTAGCTTACACATTTACACTCAATTCCTTGGAAACGAAAGACGTTGTTAAGATTATATTGTTAATATAATATAATAACATACGAAAAGGAGCAAGGTTACAAAAAAGTCGAAAATGAAGGGTTTTTACTGTCTTTACCATATAAACCTACACGTTTCCTTGGAAACGAATGACATTGCTAAGATTATATTGTTAATATAATATAATAACTTACGAAAAGGCTCAGGATGCAAAAATTCCAAAATATTACGTTTTAACTGTCTTTAGCATATAAACCTATACGTTTCCTTGGAAACGAAAGAGACATTGTTAATATTATATTGTTAATATAAAATAATAACATACGAAATGGCGCAGGATGCAAAAAAGTCGAAAATATAACTTTTTACTGCCTTTAGCATATAAACCTATACGATTCCTTGGGAACGAAAGACATTGTTAAGATTATAATGTTAATATAATATAATAACATACGAAAAAAAGCAGGATGCAATAAAGCCAAAAAATTACTTTTTAACTGCCTTTAGCATTTAAACTTATACGTTTCCTTGGAAACAAAAAATATTGTTAAGATTATATTGTTAATATAACATAACAACATACAAAAAGGAGCAGGATGCAAAAATGTCGAAAAAAAAGTTTTCAACTGCCTTCTCCGTTTAGCTTACACATTTCCTTGGAAAGTAAAGACATTGTTAGGTTTATATTGTTATTATAGTATAATAACATACGAAAAGGAACTGGGATGCAAAAATGTCGAAAATACAACGTTTTTACTGAAAATAGCATATAAACCTATACGTTTCCTTGGAAACGAAAGACATTGTTACGATTATATTGTTAATATAATATAATAACATACGAAAAGGCGCAGGATGCAAAAATGTCGAAAATAAATCGTTTTAACTGCCTACTCAGTTTAGCTTACACATTTCCTTGGAAATGAATGACATTGTTAAGATTATATTGTTAATATAGTATAATAACATAAGAAAAGGGGCAGGGATGCAAACAAGTCAAATATATAACGTTTTAACTGCCTCTAGCATATAAATCTACACGTTTCCTTGGAAACGAAAGACATTGTTAAGATTATATTGTTAATATAATATGATAACATACGAAAAGGCGCAGGATGCAAAAAAGTTGAAATAAAGGTTTCAACTGCCTACTCCGTTTAGCTTACACATTTCCTTGGAAACGAACACATTGTTAATATAAAATAATAACATACGAAACGGCGCCAGGATGAAAAGAAGTCGAATAAAAAGGTTCCAACTGCCTACTCCGATTAGCGTAGACATTTCCTTGGAAACGAAAGACATTGTTAAGATTATATTGTTAATATAATATAATAACGTACGAAAAAGCGCAGGATGGTAAAAGGTCGAAATAAAGGTTTCAACTGCCTACTCCTTTTAGCTTGTACATTTCCATGGAAACGAAATACATTGTTAAGATTATATTGTTAATATAATATAATAACATACGAAAAGGCGCAGGATGCAAACATGTCGAAAATAAAACGTTTTAACTGCCTTTACAATATAAACCTGTACGTTTCCTTGGAAACGAAAGATATTGTTAGGATTATATTGTTAATATAATATAATAACATACGAAAAGGAGCAGGATGCAAAAAAGTTGAAAAAAAGGTTTCAACTGCCTACTCCGTTTAGCTTAAACATTTCCTTGGAAACTAAAGACATTGTTAAGTTAATATTGTCAATATAGTATAATAATATACGAAAAGGAGCAGGGATGCAAAAATGTCGAAAAAAAAGGTTTCAACTGCTACTCCGTTTAGCTTACAAATTTCCTTGCAAAGTAAAGACATTGTTAGGTTTATATTGTTAATATAGTATAATAACATATGAAAAGGAACTTGGATGCAAAAATGTCGAAAATACAACGTTTTAACAGCCTATAGCATATAAACCTATACGTTTCCTTGGAAACGAAAGACATTGTTAAGATTATATTGTTAATATAATATAATAACATACGAAAAGGCGCAGGATGCAAAAATGTCGAAAATAAATCGTTTTAACTGCTTTTACAATATAAACCTATACGTTTCCTGGGAAACGAAAGACATTGTTAAGATTATATTGTTAATATAATATAATAACATACGAAAAGGCGCAGGATGCAAAAATACCAAAATATTACGTTTTAACTGCCTTTAGCATATAAACCTATACGTTTCCTTGGAAACGAAAGACATTGTTAAGATTATATTGTTAATATAATATAATAACATACGAAAAGTCGCAGGATGCAAAAATGTCGAAAATAAAACGTTTTAACTGCGTTTACAATATTAACCTATACGTTTCCTTGGAAACGAATGACATTGTTAAGATTATATTGTTAATATAATATAATTACATACGAAAAGGCTCAGGATGCAAAAATTCCAAAATATTACGTTTTAACTGCCTTTAGCATATAAACCTATACGTTTCCTTGGAAACGAAAGACATTGTTAAGATTATATTGTTAATATAATATAATAACATACGAAAAGTCGCAGGATGCAAAAATGTCGAAAATAAAACGTTTTAACTGCGTTTACAATATAAACCTATACGTTTCCTTGGAAACGAAAGACATTGTTAAGATTATATTGTTAATATAATATAATAACATACGAAAAGGAGCAAGGTTACAAAAAAGTCGAAAATGAAGGGTTTTTACTGTCTTTACCATATAAACCTACACGTTTCCTTGGAAACGAATGACATTGCTAAGATTATATTGTTAATATAATATAATAACATACGAAAAGGCTCAGGATGCAAAAATTCCAAAATATTACGTGTTAACAGCCTTTAGCATATAAACCTATACGTTTCCTTGGAAACGAAAGACATTGTTAAAATATATTTTTAATATAATATAATAACATACAAAAAGGCGCAAGATGCAAAAAAGTAGGAAAAAAATGTTTCAAGTGCCTTTAGCATTTAAACCTACACGTTTACTTGGAATCGATAGACTTTGTTAAGATTATATTGTTAATATAATATTTAACATACGAAAAGGCAGGATGCAAAAATGCCAAAATATTACCTTTTAACTGCCTTTAGCACATAAACCTATACGTTTCCTTGGAAACTAAAGACATTGTTATGATTATATTGTTAATATAATAACATTCGAAAAGGCGCAGGATGCAAAAATGTCGAAAAAAAGTTTCAACTGTCTACTCCGTTTAGCTTACACATTTCAACTCATTTCCTTGGAAACGAAAGACATTGCTAAGATTATATTGTTAATATAATACAATAACATACGAAAAGGAGCAAGGTTACAAAAAAGTCGAAAATAAAGCGTTTTTACTGTCTTTACCATATAAACCTACACGTTTCCTTGGAAACGAATGACATTGTTAAGATTATATTTTTAATATAATATAATAACGTACGAAAAGGGACATGGATGGAGGAATGTCGAAAACAAAACGTTTTAACTGCCTTTACAATATGAGCCTATACGTTTCCTTGGAAGCCAAAGTCATTTTTAAGATTATATTGTTAATATAATATGCGCAGGATGCAAAAAAGTCGAAAAAAGAGGTTTCAAATGGCTACTCCGTTTAGCTTACACATTTCCTTGGAAACTAAAGACATTGTTAGGTTTATATTGTTAATGTAATATAATAACATACGAAAGGGAGCAGGATGCAAAAATGCCAATATATTACATTTTAACTGCCTTTAGCATATAAACCTATACGTTTCCTTGGAAACGAAAGACATTGTTAAGATTATATTGTTAATATAATATAATAACATGCGAAAAGGCGCAGGATGCAAAAATTCCAAAATATTACGTTTTAACTGCCTTTAGCATATAAACCTATACGTTTCCTTGTAAACGAAAAACATTGTTAAGATTATATTGTTAATATAATATAATAACATACGAAACGGCTCAGGATGCAAAAATTCCAAAATATTACGTTTTAACTGTCTTTAGCATATACACCTATACGTTTCCTTGGAAACGAAAGAGACATTGTTAATATTATATTGTTAATATAAAAATAATAACATACGAAATGGCTCAGGATGCAAAAAAGTCGAAAATATACCTTTTTAACTGCCTTTAGCATATAAACCTATACGATTCCTTGGGAACGAAAGACATTGTTAAGATTATAATGTTAATATAATATAATAACATACGAAAAAAAGCAGGATGCAATAAAGCCAAAAAATTACTTTTTAACTGCCTTTAGCATATAAACTTATACGTTTCCTTGGAAACAAAAAACATTGTTAAGATTATATTGTTAATATAACATAACAACATACGATAAGGAGCAGGATGCAAAATGTCGAAAAAAAAGGTTTCAACTGCCTTCTCCGTTTAGCTTACACATTTCCTTGGAAAGTAAAGACATTGTTAGGTTTATATTGTTAATATAGTATAATAACATAAGAAAAGGGGCAGGGAAGCAAACAAGTCAAATATATAACGTTTTAACTGCCTCTAGCATATAAATCTACACGTTTCATTGGAAACGAAACACATTGTTAAGATTATATTGTTAATATAATATAATAACATACGAAAAGGGGCAAGGATACAAAAAAATTGAAAATAAATCGTTTTAACTGCCTTTAGCATATAAACCTACACGTTTCCCTGGAAACGATAGACATTGTTAAGATTATATTTTTGATATAATATAATAACCTACGAAAAGGTGGAGGATGAAAAAGAGTAAAAAAAAAAGCATTCAAGTGCCTTTAGCATATAAACCTACACGTTTCCTTGGAAACGAAAGACATTGTTAAGATAATATTGTTAATATAATATGATAACATACGAAAAGGCGCAGGATGCAAATAAAGTTGAAATAAAGGCTTCAACTGCCTACTCCGTTTAGCTTACACATTTCCTTGGAAACGAACACATTGTTAAGATTGTATTGTTAATATAAAATAATGACATACGAAACGGCGCCAGGATGAAAAAAAGTGGAATAAAAAGGTTCCAACTGCCTACTCCGATTAGCGTAGAGATTTCCTTGGAAACGAAAGACATTGTTAAGATTGTATTGTTAATATAATTTAATAACGTACGAAAAGGCGCTGGATGGTAAAAGGTCGAAATTAAGGTCTCAACTGCCTACTCCTTTTAGCTTGTACATTTCCATGGAAACGAAATACATTGTTAAGATTATATTGTTAATATAATATAATAACATACGAAAAGTCGCAGGATGCAAAAATGTCGAAAATAAAACGTTTTAAATGCCTTTACAATATAAACCTATACGTTTCCTTGGAAACGATTGACATTGTTAAGATTATATGTTTAATATAATATAATAACATACGAAAAGGCGCAGGATGCAAAAATTCCAAAATATTACGTTTTACTGCCTTTAGCATATAAACCTATACGTTTCCTTGGAAAGGAAAGACAATGTTAAGATTCATTTTTAATATAATGTAATAACATACGAAAAAGGACAGGTATGCAAAAATGTAGAAAATAAAACTTTTTAACTGCCTTTACAATATAAACCTATACGTTTCCTTGGAAACAAAAGACATTGTTAAATTATATTTTTAATATAATATAATAACATACGAAAAGGCGCCGGATGCAATAATGCAAAAATATTATGTTTTAACTGCCTTTAGCATATAAACCTACACGTTTCGTTGGAAACGAAACACATTGTTAAGATTATATTGTTAATATAATATAATATCATTCGAGAAATCGCAGGATGCAAAAATGTCGAAAAAAAAATGATTCAACTGTCTACTCCGTTTAGCTTACACATTTCAACACATTTCCTTGGAAACGAAAGACATTGTTAACGTTATATTGTTAATATAATATAATAACATACGAAAAGGAGAAAGGTTACAAAAAAGTCGAAAATAAAGCGTTTTTACTGTCTTTAGTATATAAATCTACATGTTTCCTTGGAAACGAAAGACATTGTTAAGATTATATTGTTAATATAATATAATAACATACGAGAAGGCGCAGGATGCAAAAAAGTTGAAATAAAGGTTTCAACTGCCTACTCCGTTTAGCTTACACAATTCCTTCGAAACTAAAGACATTGTTAGGTTTATATTGTTAATATAGTATAATAACATACGAAAAGGAACAGTGATGCAAAAATGTCGAAAATACAACGTTTTAACTGTCTTTAGCATATAAACCTATACGTTTCCTTGGAAAGGAAAGACATTGTTATGATTATATTGTTAATATAATATTATAACATTCGAATAGGCGCAGGATGCAAAAATGTCGAAAAAAAGTTTCAACTGTCTACTCCGTTTAGCTTACACATTTACACTCAATTCCTTGGAAACGAAAGACGTTGTTAAGATTATATTGTTAATATAATATAATAACATACGAAAAGGAGCAAGGTTACAAAAAAGTCGAAAATGAAGGGTTTTTACTGTCTTTACCATATAAACCTACACGTTTCCTTGGAAACGAATGACATTGCTAAGATTATATTGTTAATATAATATAATAACTTACGAAAAGGCTCAGGATGCAAAAATTCCAAAATATTACGTTTTAACTGTCTTTAGCATATAAACCTATACGTTTCCTTGGAAACGAAAGAGACATTGTTAATATTATATTGTTAATATAAAATAATAACATACGAAATGGCGCAGGATGCAAAAAAGTCGAAAATATAACTTTTTACTGCCTATAGCATATAAACCTATACGATTCCCTGGGAACGAAAGACATTGTTAAGATTATAATGTTAATATAATATAATAACATACGAAAAAAAGCAGGATGGAATAAAGCCAAAAAATTACTTTTTAACTGCCTTTAGCATTTAAACTTATACGTTTCCTTGGAAACAAAAAACATTGTTAAGATTATATTGTTAATATAACATAACAACATACGAAAAGGAGCAGGATGCAAAAATGTCGAAAAAAAAGGTTTCAACTGCCTTCTCCGTTTAGCTTACACATTTCCTTGGAAAGTAAAGACATTGTTAGGTTTATATTGTTATTACAGTATAATAACATACGGAAAGGAACTGGGATGCAAAAATGTCGAAAATACAACGTTTTAACCGCCTATAGCATATAAACCTATACGTTTCCTTGGAAACGAAAGACATTGTTACGATTATATTGTTAATATAATATAATAACATACGAAAAGGCGCAGGATGCAAAAATGTCGAAAATAAATCGTATTAACTGCCTACTCAGTTTAGCATACACATTTCCTTGGAAATGAATGACATTGTTAAGATTATATTGTTAATATAGTATAATAACATAAGAAAAGGGGCAGGGATGCAAACAAGTCAAATATATAACGTTTTAACTGCCTCTAGCTTATAAATCTACACGTTTCCTTGGAAACGAAAGACATTGTTAAGATTATATTGTTAATATAATATGATAACATACGAAAAGGCGCAGGATGCAAAAAAGTTGAAATAAAGGTTTCAACTGCCTACTCCGTTTAGCTTACACATTTCCTTGGAAACGAACACATTGTTAATATAAAATAATAACATACGAAACGGCGCAAGGATGAAAAGAAGTCGAATAAAAAGGTTCCAACTGCCTACTCCGATTAGCGTAGACATTTCCTTGGAAACGAAAGACATTGTTAAGATTATATTGTTAATATAATATAATAACGTACGAAAAAGCGCAGGATGGTAAAAGGTCGAAATAAAGGTTTCAACTGCCTACTCCTTTTAGCTTGTACATTTCCATGGAAACGAAATACATTGTTAAGATTATATTGTTAATATAATATAATAACATACGAAAAGGCGCAGGATGGATACATGTCGAAAATGAAACGTTTTAACTGCCTTTACAATATAAACCTGTACGTTTCCTTGGAAACGAAAGATATTGTTAGGATTATATTGTTAATATAATATAATAACATACGAAAAGGCGCAGGATGCAAAAAAGTTGAAAAAAGGGTTTCAACTGCCTACTCCGTTTAGCTTACACATTTCCTTGGAAACTAAAGACATTGTTAAGTTAATATTGTCAATATAGTATAATAATATACGACAAGGAGCAGGAATGCAAAAATGTCGAAAAAAAAGGTTTCAACTGCTACTCCGTTTAGCTTACAAATTTCCTTGCAAAGTAGAGTAGAGTAGAGTAGAGTAGAGTGTTTATTTTGTACATGGCCATACATAATATGGATATACACGTCAAAGTAATAAAAAACATCACAGAAAATACACTTACAAACAATCATTCATAAATTCAGGAACTGAATAATAACATTTTTTTAGTAAAAACTTTTTCATATATACTTTAAAACAATTGTAAGACATGACTTTAACTTCATGCGGTAATTTATTAAAAAATGTTATACCTGCATGAGCTGGCGATTTTTCAAATTTCGCCAGTTGGTGACTTAAAGTTGAGGTTGAATGACAATTTCTAGTCTCATATGAATGATAATGAGATTGTTTACAAAAATTATGTTCGTGTAATTTAAACAAAGTCAGACATTTAAAAATATATATACATGGAAATGATAAAATTTTGTACTTAATAAAATAATCCTTACAAGACACTCTACTATTAAGGTTAAAAATTGTTCTCAATACTCTCTTCTGTGCAATAAAAATCCTATTGAAATTAGCATTATTGCCCCATAAGAACACACCATAATTTAAATAAGAAAAAACTAATGCATAGTACACATCTATCAGGGGTTTACTATGAAATATGTCTCTCAATCTCAGAATAGCAAAATTAGCATTATTGATTTTATTAATAACAAAATCAGAGTGATCATTAAAATTTAGTAAATTATCAATATTTATGCCTAGAAATTTTGAATTCTTTTGATCATAAATAATTGAGGAATTGAAGATGAAGCTAAAATCAGTGTTGTTACTTTTGTTAAAAAACTTCAGGCAGACAGTTTTATCAGTATTTAATAATAATTTGTTTCTTTGACACCAATAATTGAGTTGTGAAGCAGCCATCTGAGTCATAATAGTAAGATTTTGTAGATCAGGATCATTGATAATGATAGATGTGTCATCAGCATACATTAAAACCTTACCAACTGTAATAAAGTTTGGTAAGTCATTAATATATAAAATAAAGATCAGAGGGCCCAGGACAGATCCCTGAGGTACACCTCGGGTAATACTAAACATATCTGATATTACATCCTTAATTTTAACACAAATCTTGCGATTGGTTAAGTAAGATTCAATAAAATTTAAAAATTCACCTCTAAAGCCAAGAGCTTCAAGTTTGTTAGTTACAAATTTTATATCCAGGCAATCAAAAGCTTTGGATAAATCGAATAAAAGACCAATAGTTTGGTATCCATCATCTAAATGCCTATAAACTGAATTAAAGAAGTCAAAAAGTGCTGACTCCGTGGATCTTCCAGATACAAATCCATGTTGAGCTGAGTTTAGTAGATTATGTTTAGAAATGAATTTTACCATTCTGTTGTAAATAAGACGCTCTATAACTTTTGAAATAGTATTTAAAATTGAGATAGGCCTATAATTAGTTACTGACTTAGCATCACCTTTTTTGTAAATTGGTATAATGAGGGCAATTTTTAATATACTTGGGAAGATTCCCTTTAAAACACACTGGTTAATCAAATAAGACAGTGGTTCAGCTATGATGTCAACAATACTTTTTAATATTTTGATAGAAATTCCATCCAAACCAGTGCTGTTAGATATCTTCATACTATTAATAATATTAACGACTTCGTTAGTTTCAACAGTATCATAACAAAAGCTATAAGAATTATATGGTGCAGTTGTACAAGAAGATAAATTGTTACCAAAGTGGGACTGAACAGCAAGATCAACATGCGTAGAGAAATAGTTACCAAAAGTATTGGCAATATCAAAGTTATCAGTTAGATTTATACCGTTGTTACATAACACAATATTGTTTGGAGGTTTGCCTCTGTCTAGTTGCTTATTTACAATATTCCAGATTTGTTTTGGTTTATTTTTAGATTTAGCTATGACATCATTAAAATACTCGCGTTTTGAGTCATGTATAAACTTCCTATATGATCTCTTTTTATTTTTATAGTATTGCTGAAGAGTTATATCGTTGTTAAATTGAATTGATAACTTATATAAGTCACGAAGTTCATGACCCATTTTTATAACTTCAGGAGTAATCCATTTCTTATCTTTAGTATTGTTATAATCAAATCTTGGTATCAGGGGTAAATTTAATTCTATAGCATAAGTAATTCTATTGAGAAATTCGTCGAACATTTTCTCAGTTTGATTATTATTTTTTAAATCTGTAAAGTCAGTCATTTTTAGGTAATTGTACAGATTTATAAAATCAGTTTTCAACATTCTTCTATATAATTTATGCTCAACATAAGGTTGTCGATTTTGTGTTGAATGACAAGAGTTGATATTGTAGTAGCGGTGTACAGCTAAATGATCACCTAGATTAGGAGCAATAACATCAGAGACGTGGCTGGCGTCATCATTAGTTATTATATAGTCAATTTTAGACATTGACCTCACCCCATGTTTGTTTACAGCTATTCTAGTTGGTTCAAATGAGGTGCATCGTAAATTAAAACTTTTAATTACATCAATAAGCATTCTCTTCTGAAGACTGTTGTCTAATAGATTAATGTTAAAATCACCACACACATACAAAATTTTACTAATTTTAGAAAAATGAACTAATATGTCATACAATTTTGCATAAAATATATTATAATCCCCGTCACAAGATCGGTAAATATTGATAATGCAACATTCATAATTAAGTTCTGGTGCTGTTACTTTAATAGCACAACATTCTAAACTCATCTCTACACTGAAAGAACTGCAATCCATTGGACTATATGTGTATAAATTACTTTCTTTGAAGTAAATTAGACAACCACCACACGCATGAGACTTTCGACAGTATAATGCTGCTAATTTATAATTTCGTAAAATCATAGTTTGTATTTGATTTTTATTACAGTGATGTTCAGTAATACATAGTGCATCCGAGTCCAACTCTTCAGAAAAAACTTCAAGTTGAGACAATTTATTCGTGAGAGACTGAACATTAACTGCTGTCAATTTAAATCTTTTTGTAGTAGGCCTATTAAGATCCTCTTTAGCACAGCTATTCATGTCTGGTTGACATTTTCTGGTTGTAGGTTTGAACATCATTCCTTCTGAGGTTCCCTCTTGCGCATGTGAAAAAACTTATTAATGCAAGCCCCACTTGGCCAGATCGAATGATCCATAGCCTTGTCAAAATTATTATCGTATATACTAATTTTAAAAGATGCATACTGTCCTACATGTTTGGCTACCAGCCAAGACATTGTTAGGTTTATATTGTTAATATAGTATAATAACATATGAAAAGGAACTGGGATGCAAAAATGTCGAAAATACAACGTTTTAACAGCCTATAGCATATAAACCTATACGTTTCCTTGGAAACGAAAGACATTGTTAAGATTATATTGTTAATATAATATAATAGCATACGAAAAGGCGCAGGATGCAAAAATGTCGAAAATAAATCGTTTTAACTGCTTTTACAATATAAACCTATACGTTTCCTGGGAAACGAAAGACATTGTTAAGATTATATTGTTAATATAATATAATAACATACGAAAAGGCGCAGGATGCAAAAATTCCAAAATATTACGTTTTAACTGCCTTTAGCATATAAACCTATACGTTTCCTTGGAAAGGAAAGACAATGTTAAGATTCATTTTTAATATAATGTAATAACATACGAAAAAGGACAGGTATGCAAAAATGTAGAAAATAAAACTTTTTAACTGCCTTTACAATATAAACCTATACGTTTCCTTGGAAACAAAAGACATTGTTAAATTATATTTTTAATATAATATAATAACATACGAAAAGGCGCCGGATGTAATAATGCAAAAATATTATGTTTTAACTGCCTTTAGCATATAAACCTACACGTTTCGTTGGAAACGAAACACATTGTTAAGATTATATTGTTAATATAATATAATATCATTCGAGAAGGCGCAGGATGCAAAAATGTCGAAAAAAAATGATTCAACTGTCTACTCCGTTTAGCTTACACATTTCAACACATTTCCTTGGAAACGAAAGACATTGTTAACGTTATATTGTTAATATAATATAATAACATACGAAAAGGAGAAAGGTTACAAAAAAGTCGAAAATAAAGCGTTTTTACTGTCTTTAGTATATAAATCTACATGTTTCCTTGGAAACGAAAGACGTTGTTAAGATTATATTGTTAATATAATATAATAACATACGAGAAGGCGCAGGATGCAAAAAAGGCGAAAATATAACATATAACGTTTTAACTACCTTTATAATATAAAACTATACGTTTCCTTGTAAACGAAAGACATTGTTGAGATTATATTGTTAATATAGTATAACATACAAAAAAGACGCAGGATGGAAAAAAGTCGAAAAAAAAGGTTTCAACTGCCTACTCCGTTTAGCTTACACAATTCCTTCGAAACTAAAGACATTGTTAGGTTTATATTGTTAATATAGTATAATAACATACGAAAAGGAACAGTGATGCAAAAATGTCGAAAATACAACGTTTTAACTGTCTTTAGCATATAAACCAATACGTTTCCTTGGAAACGAAAGACATTGTTAAGATTATATTGTTAATATAATATAATAACATACGAAAAGGCTCAGGATGCAAAAATTCCAAAATATTACGTTTTAACTGCCTTTAGCATATAAACCTATACGTTTCCTTGGAAAGGAAAGACATTGTTATGATTATATTGTTAATATAATATTATAACATTCGAATAGGCGCAGGATGCAAAAATGTCGAAAAAAAGTTTCAACTGTCTACTCCGTTTAGCTTACACATTTACACTCAATTCCTTGGAAACGAAAGACGTTGTTAAGATTATATTGTTAATATAATATAATAACATACGAAAAGGAGCAAGGTTACAAAAAAGTCGAAAATGAAGGGTTTTTACTGTCTTTACCATATAAACCTACACGTTTCCTTGGAAACGAATGACATTGCTAAGATTATATTGTTAATATAATATAATAACTTACGAAAAGGCTCAGGATGCAAAAATTCCAAAATATTACGTTTTAACTGTCTTTAGCATATAAACCTATACGTTTCCTTGGAAACGAAAGAGACATTGTTAATATTATATTGTTAATATAAAATAATAACATACGAAATGGCGCAGGATGCAAAAAAGTCGAAAATATAACTTTTTACTGCCTTTAGCATATAAACCTATACGATTCCTTGGGAACGAAAGACATTGTTAAGATTATAATGTTAATATAATATAATAACATACGAAAAAAAGCAGGATGCAATAAAGCCAAAAAATTACTTTTTAACTGCCTTTAGCATTTAAACTTATACGTTTCCTTGGAAACAAAAAACATTGTTAAGATTATATTGTTAATATAACATAACAACATACAAAAAGAGCAGGATGCAAAAATGTCGAAAAAAAAGTTTTCAACTGCCTTCTCCGTTTAGCTTACACATTTCCTTGGAAAGTAAAGACATTGTTAGGTTTATATTGTTATTATAGTATAATAACATACGAAAAGGAACTGGGATGCAAAAATGTCGAAAATACAACGTTTTTACTGCATATAGCATATAAACCTATACGTTTCCTTGGAAACGAAAGACATTGTTACGATTATATTGTTAATATAATATAATAACATACGAAAAGGCGCAGGATGCAAAAATGTCGAAAATAAATCGTTTTAACTGCCTACTCAGTTTAGCTTACACATTTCCTTGGAAATGAATGACATTGTTAAGATTATATTGTTAATATAGTATAATAACATAAGAAAAGGGGCAGGGATGCAAACAAGTCAAATATATAACGTTTTAACTGCCTCTAGCATATAAATCTACACGTTTCCTTGGAAACGAAAGACATTGTTAAGATTATATTGTTAATATAATATGATAACATACGAAAAGGCGCAGGATGCAAAAAAGTTGAAATAAAGGTTTCAACTGCCTACTCCGTTTAGCTTACACATTTCCTTGGAAACGAACACATTGTTAATATAAAATAATAACATACGAAACGGCGCCAGGATGAAAAGAAGTCGAATAAAAAGGTTCCAACTGCCTACTCCGATTAGCGTAGACATTTCCTTGGAAACGAAAGACATTGTTAAGATTATATTGTTAATATAATATAATAACGTACGAAAAAGCGCAGGATGGTAAAAGGTCGAAATAAAGGTTTCAACTGCCTACTCCTTTTAGCTTGTACATTTCCATGGAAACGAAATACATTGTTAAGATTATATTGTTAATATAATATAATAACATACGAAAAGGCGCAGGATGCAAACATGTCGAAAATAAAACGTTTTAACTGCCTTTACAATATAAACCTGTACGTTTCCTTGGAAACGAAAGATATTGTTAGGATTATATTGTTAATATAATATAATAACATACGAAAAGGCGCAGGATGCAAAAAAGTTGAAAAAAAGGTTTCAACTGCCTACTCCGCTTAGCTTACACATTTCCTTGGAAACTAAAGACATTGTTAAGTTAATATTGTCAATATAGTATAATAATATACGAAAAGGAGCAGGGATGCAAAAATGTCGAAAAAAAAGGTTTCAAGTGCTACTCCGTTTAGCTTACAAATTTCCTTGCAAAGTAAAGACATTGTTAGGTTTATATTGTTAATATAGTATAATAACATACGAAAAGGAACTGGGATGCAAAAATGTCGAAAATACAACGTTTTAACTGCCTATAGCATATAAACCTATACGTTTCCTTGGAAACGAAAGACATTGTTAAGATTATATTGTTAATATAATATAATAACATACGAAAAGTCGCAGGATGCAAAAATGTCGAAAATAAAACGTTTTAAATGCCTTTACAATATAAACCTATACGTTTCCTTGGAAACGAATGACATTGTTAAGATTATATGTTTAATATAATATAATAACATACGAAAAGGCGCAGGATGCAAAAATTCCAAAATATTACGTTTTAACTGCCTTTAGCATATAAACCTATACGTTTCCTTGGAAAGGAAAGACAATGTTAAGATTCATTTTTAATATAATGTAATAACATACGAAAAAGGACAGGTATGCAAAAATGTAGAAAATAAAACTTTTTAACTGCCTTTACAATATAAACCTATACGTTTCCTTGGAAACAAAAGACATTGTTAAATTATATTTTTAATATAATATAATAACATACGAAAAGGCGCCGGATGTAATAATGCAAAAATATTATGTTTTAACTGCCTTTAGCATATAAACCTACACGTTTCGTTGGAAACGAAACACATTGTTAAGATTATATTGTTAATATAATATAATATCATTCGAGAAGGCGCAGGATGCAAAAATGTCGAAAAAAAAATGATTCAACTGTCTACTCCGTTTAGCTAACACATTTCAACACATTTCCTTGGAAACGAAAGACATTGTTAACGTTATATTGTTAATATAATATAATAACATACGAAAAGGAGAAAGGTTACAAAAAAGTCGAAAATAAAGCGTTTTTACTGTCTTTAGTATATAAATCTACATGTTTCCTTGGAAACGAAAGACGTTGTTAATATTATATTGTTAATATAATATAATAACATACGAGAAGGCGCATGATGCAAAAAAGGCGAAAATATAACATATAACGTTTTAACTACCTTTATAATATAAAACTATACGTTTCCTTGTAAACGAAAGACATTGTTAAGATTATATTGTTAATATAGTATAACATACAAAAAAGACGCAGGATGGAAAAAAGTCGAAAAAAAAGGTTTCAACTGCCTACTCCGTTTAGCTTACACAATTCCTTCGAAACTAAAGACATTGTTAGGTTTATATTGTTAATATAGTATAATAACATACGAAAAGGAACAGTGATGCAAAAATGTCGAAAATACAACGTTTTAACTGTCTTTAGCATATAAAGCAATACGTTTCCTTGGAAACGAAAGACATTGTTAAGATTATATTGTTAATATAATATAATAACATACGAAAAGGCTCAGGATGCAAAAATTCCAAAATATTACGTTTTAACTGCCTTTAGCATATAAACCTATACGTTTCCTTGGAAAGGAAAGACATTGTTATGATTATATTGTTAATATAATATTATAACATTCGAATAGGCGCAGGATGCAAAAATGTCGAAAAAAAGTTTCAACTGTCTACTCCGTTTAGCTTACACATTTACACTCAATTCCTTGGAAACGAAAGACGTTGTTAAGATTATATTGTTAATATAATACAATAACATACGAAAAGGAGCAAGGTTACAAAAAAGTCGAAAATGAAGGGTTTTTACTGTCTTTACCATATAAACCTACACGTTTCCTTGGAAACGAATGACATTGCTAAGATTATATTGTTAATATAATATAATAACCTACGAAAAGGCTCAGGATGCAAAAATTCCAAAATATTACGTTTTAACTGTCTTTAGCATATAAACCTATACGTTTCCTTGGAAACGAAAGAGACTTTGTTAATATTATATTGTTAATATAAAATAATAACATACGAAATGGCGCAGGATGCAAAAAAGTCGAAAATATAACTTTTTACTGCCTTTAGCATATAAACCTATACGATTCCTTGGGAACGAAAGACATTGTTAAGATTATAATGTTAATATAATATAATAACATACGAAAAAAAGCAGGATGCAATAAAGCCAAAAAATTACTTTTTAACTGCCTTTAGCATTTAAACTTATACGTTTCCTTGGAAACAAAAAACATTGTTAAGATTATATTGTTAATATAACATAACAACATACAAAAAGGAGCAGGATGCAAAAATGTCGAAAAAAAAGTTTTCAACTGCCTTCTCCGTTTAGCTTACACATTTCCTTGGAAAGTAAAGACATTGTTAGGTTTATATTGTTATTATAGTATAATAACATACGATAAGGAACTGGGATGCAAAAATGTCGAAAATACAACGTTTTTACTGCCTATAGCATATAAACCTATACGTTTCCTTGGAAACGAAAGACATTGTTACGATTATATTGTTAATATAATATAATAACATACGAAAAGGCGCAGGATGCAAAAATGTCGAAAATAAATCGTTTTAACTGCCTACTCAGTTTAGCTTACACATTTCCTTGGAAATGAATGACATTGTTAAGATTATATTGTTAATATAGTATAATAACATAAGAAAAGGGGCAGGGATGCAAACAAGTCAAATATATAACGTTTTAACTGCCTCTAGCATATAAATCTACACGTTTCCTTGGAAACGAAAGACATTGTTAAGATTATATTGTTAATATAATATGATAACATACGAAAAGGCGCAGGATGCAAAAAAGTTGAAATAAAGGTTTCAACTGCCTACTCCGTTTAGCTTACACATTTCCTTGGAAACGAACACATTGTTAATATAAGATAATAACATACGAAACGGCGCCAGGATGAAAAGAAGTCGAATAAAAAGGTTCCAACTGCCTACTCCGATTAGCGTAGACATTTCCTTGGAAACGAAAGACATTGTTAAGATTATATTGTTAATATAATATAATAACGTACGAAAAAGCGCAGGATGGTAAAAGGTCGAAATAAAGGTTTCAACTGCCTACTCCTTTTAGCTTGTACATTTCCATGGAAACGAAATACATTGTTAAGATTATATTGTTAATATAATATAATAACATACGAAAAGGCGCAGGATGCAAAAAAGTTGAAAAAAAGGTTTCAACTGCCTACTCCGTTTAGCTTAAACATTTCCTTGGAAACTAAAGACATTGTTAAGTTAATATTGTCAATATAGTATAATAATATACGAAAAGGAGCAGGGAAGCAAAAATGTCGAAAAAAAAGGTTTCAACTGCTACTCCGTTTAGTTTACAAATTTCCTTGCAAAGTAAAGACATTGTTAGGTTTATATTGTTAATATAGTATAATAACATATGAAAAGGAACTTGGATGCAAAAATGTCGAAAATACAACGTTTTAACAGCCTGTAGCATATAAACCTATACGTTTCCTTGGAAACGAAAGACATTGTTAAGATTATATTGTTAATATAATATAATAACATACGAAAAGGCGCAGGATGCAAAAATGTTGAAAATAAATCGTTTTAACTGCTTTTACAATATAAACCTATACGTTTCCTGGGAAACGAAAGACATTGTTAAGATTATATTGTTAATATAATATAATAACATACGAAAAGGCGCAGGATGCAAAAATACCAAAATATTACGTTTTAACTGCCTTTAGCATATAAACCTATACGTTTCCTTGGAAACGAAAGACATTGTTAAGATTATATTGTTAATATAATATAATAACATACGAAAAGTCGCAGGATGCAAAAATGTCGAAAATAAAACGTTTTAACTGCGTTTACAATATAAACCTATACGTTTCCTTGGAAACGAATGACATTGTTAAGATTATATTGTTAATATAATATAATAACATACGAAAAGGCTCAGGATGCAAAAATTCCAAAATATTACGTTTTAACTGCCTTTAGCATATAAACCTATACGTTTCCTTGGAAAGGAAAGACATTGTTATGATTATATTGTTAATATAATATTATAACATTCGAATAGGCGCAGGATGCAAAAATGTCGAAAATAAGTTTCAACTGTCTATTCCGTTTAGCTTACACATTTACACTCATTTCCTTGGAAACGAAAGACATTGTTAAGATTATATTGTTAATATAATATAATAACATACGAAAAGGAGGAAGGTTACAAAAAAGTCGAAAATGAAGGGTTTTTACTGTCTTTACCATATAAACCTACACGTTTCCTTGGAAACGAATGACATTGCTAAGATTATATTGTTAATATAATATAATAACATACGAAACGGCTCAGGATGCAAAAATTCAAAAATATTACGTTTTAACTGTCTTTAGCATATACACCTATACGTTTCCTTGGAAACGAAAGAGACATTGTTAATATTATATTGTTAATATAAAAATAATAACATACGAAATGGCTCAGGATGCAAAAAAGTCGAAAATATACCTTTTTAACTGCCTTTAGCATATAAACCTATACGATTCCTTGGGAACGAAAGACATTGTTAAGATTATAATGTTAATATAATATAATAACATACGAAAAAAAGCAGGATGCAATAAAGCCAAAAAATTACTTTTTAACTGCCTTTAGCATATAAACTTATACGTTTCCTTGGAAACAAAAAACATTGTTAAGATTATATTGTTAATATAACATAACAACATACGAAAAGGAGCAGGATGCAAAATGTCGAAAAAAAAGGTTTCAACTGCCTTCTCCGTTTAGCTTACACATTTCCTTGGAAAGTAAAGACATTGTTAGGTTTATATTGTTAATATAGTATAATAACATAAGAAAAGGGGCAGGGAAGCAAACAAGTCAAATATATAACGTTTTAACTGCCTCTAGCATATAAATCTACACGTTTCATTGGAAACGAAACACATTGTTAAGATTATATTGTTAATATAATATAATAACATACGAAAAGGGGCAAGGATACAAAAAAATTGAAAATAAATCGTTTTAACTGCCTTTAGCATATAAACCTACACGTTTCCCTGGAAACGATAGACATTGTTAAGATTGTATTTTTGATATAATATAATAACCTACGAAAAGGTGGAGGATGAAAAGGAGTAAAAAAAAAAAGCATTCAAGTGCCTTTAGCATATAAACCTACACGTTTCCTTGGAAACGAAAGACATTGTTAAGATAATATTGTTAATATAATATGATAACATACGAAAAGGCGCAGGATGCAAAAAAGTTAAAATAAAGGTTTCAACTGCCTACTCCGTTTAGCTTACACATTTCCTTGGAAACGAACACATTGTTAAGATTGTATTGTTAATATAAAATAATGACATACGAAACGGCGCCAGGATGAAAAAAAGTGGAATAAAAAGGTTCCAACTGCCTACTCCGATTAGCGTAGAGATTTCCTTGGAAACGAAAGACATTGTTAAGATTGTATTGTTAATATAATTTAATAACGTACGAAAAGGCGCTGGATGGTAAAAGGTCGAAATTAAGGTCTCAACTGCCTACTCCTTTTAGCTTGTACATTTCCATTGAAACGAAATACATTGTTAAGATTATATTGTTAATATAATATAATAACATACGAAAAGGCGCAGGATGCAAAAATGTCGAAAATAAAACGTTTTAACTGACTTTACAATATAAACCTTTACGTTTCCTTCGAAACGAAAGACATTGTTAGGATTATATTGTTAATATAATATAATAACATACGAAAAGGCGCAGGATGCAAAAAAGTTGAAAAAAAGGTTTCAACTGCCTACTCCGCTTAGCTTACACATTTCCTTGGAAACTAAAGACATTGTTAAGTTAATATTGTCAATATAGTATAATAATATACGAAAAGGAGCAGGGATGCAAAAATGTCGAAAAAAAAGGTTTCAACTGCTACTCCGTTTAGCTTACAAATTTCCTTGCAAAGTAAAGACATTGTTAGGTTTATATTGTTAATATAGTATAATAACATACGAAAGGGAACTGGGATGCAAAAATGTCGAAAATACAACGTTTTAACTGCCTATAGCATATAAACCTATACGTTTCCTTGGAAACGAAAGACATTGTTAAGATTATATTGTTAATATAATATAATAACATACGAAAAGTCGCAGGATGCAAAAATGTCGAAAATAAAACGTTTTAAATGCCTTTACAATATAAACCTATACGTTTCCTTGGAAACGAATGACATTGTTAAGATTATATGTTTAATATAATATAATAACATTCGAAAAGGCGCAGGATGCAAAAATTCCAAAATATTACGTTTTACTGCCTTTAGCATATAAACCTATACGTTTCCTTGGAAAGGAAAGACAATGTTAAGATTCATTTTTAATATAATGTAATAACATACGAAAAAGGACAGGTATGCAAAAATGTAGAAAATAAAACTTTTTAACTGCCTTTACAATATAAACCTATACGTTTCCTTGGAAACAAAAGACATTGTTAAATTATATTTTTAATATAATATAATAACATACGAAAAGGCGCCGGATGCAATAATGCAAAAATATTATGTTTTAACTGCCTTTAGCATATAAACCTACACGTTTCGTTGGAAACGAAACACATTGTTAAGATTATATTGTTAATATAATATAATATCATTCGAGAAATCGCAGGATGCAAAAATGTCGAAAAAAAAATGATTCAACTGTCTACTCCGTTTAGCTTACACATTTCAACACATTTCCTTGGAAACGAAAGACATTGTTAACGTTATATTGTTAATATAATATAATAACATACGAAAAGGAGGAAGGTTACAAAAAAGTCGAAAATAAAGCGTTTTTACTGTCTTTAGTATATAAATCTACATGTTTCCTTGGAAACGAAAGACGTTGTTAAGATTATATTGTTAATATAATATAATAACATACGAGAAGGCGCAGGATGCAAAAAAGTTGAAATAAAGGTTTCAACTGCCTACTCCGTTTAGCTTACACAATTCCTTCGAAACTAAAGACATTGTTAGGTTTATATTGTTAATATAGTATAATAACATACGAAAAGGAACAGTGATGCAAAAATGTCGAAAATACAACGTTTTAACTGTCTTTAGCATATAAACCTATACGTTTCCTTGGAAAGGAAAGACATTGTTATGATTCTATTGTTAATATAATATTATAACATTCGAATAGGCGCAGGATGCAAAAATGTCGAAAAAAAGTTTCAACTGTCTACTCCGTTTAGCTTACACATTTACACTCAATTCCTTGGAAACGAAAGACGTTGTTAAGATTATATTGTTAATATAATATAATAACTTACGAAAAGGCTCAGGATGCAAAAATTCCAAAATATTACGTTTTAACTGTCTTTAGCATATAAACCTATACGTTTCCTTGGAAACGAAAGAGACATTGTTAATATTATATTGTTAATATAAAATAATAACATACGAAATGGCGCAGGATGCAAAAAAGTCGAAAATATAACTTTTTACTGCCTATAGCATATAAACCTATACGATTCCCTGGGAACGAAAGACATTGTTAAGATTATAATGTTAATATAATATAATAACATACGAAAAAAAGCAGGATGGAATAAAGCCAAAAAATTACTTTTTAACTGCCTTTAGCATTTAAACTTATACGTTTCCTTGGAAACAAAAAACATTGTTAAGATTATATTGTTAATATAACATAACAACATACGAAAAGGAGCAGGATGCAAAAATGTCGAAAAAAAAGGTTTCAACTGCCTTCTCCGTTTAGCTTACACATTTCCTTGGAAAGTAAAGACATTGTTAGGTTTATATTGTTATTATAGTATAATAACATACGAAAAGGAACTGGGATGCAAAAATGTCGAAAATTCAACGTTTTAACCGCCTATAGCATATAAACCTATACGTTTCCTTGGAAACGAAAGACATTGTTACGATTATATTGTTAATATAATATAATAACATACGAAAAGGCGCAGGATGCAAAAATGTCGAAAATAAATCGTATTAACTGCCTACTCAGTTTAGCTTACACATTTCCTTGGAAATGAATGACATTGTTAAGATTATATTGTTAATATAGTATAATAACATAAGAAAAGGGGCAGGGATGCAAACAAGTCAAATATATAACGTTTTAACTGCCTCTAGCATATAAATCTACACGTTTCCTTGGAAACGAAAGACATTGTTAAGATTATATTGTTAATATAATATGATAACATACGAAAAGGCGCAGGATGCAAAAAAGTTGAAATAAAGGTTTCAACTGCCTACTCCGTTTAGCTTACACATTTCCTTGGAAACGAACACATTGTTAATATAAAATAATAACATACGAAACGGCGCAAGGATGAAAAGAAGTCGAATAAAAAGGTTCCAACTGCCTACTCCGATTAGCGTAGACATTTCCTTGGAAACGAAAGACATTGTTAAGATTATATTGTTAATATAATATAATAACGTACGAAAAAGCGCAGGATGGTAAAAGGTCGAAATAAAGGTTTCAACTGCCTACTCCTTTTAGCTTGTACTTTTCCATGGAAACGAAATACATTGTTAAGATTATATTGTTAATATAATATAATAACATACGAAAAGGCGCAGGATGGAAACATGTCGAAAATGAAACGTTTTAACTGCCTTTACGATATAAACCTGTACGTTTCCTTGGAAACGAAAGATATTGTTAGGATTATATTGTTAATATAATATAATAACATACGAAAAGGCGCAGGATGCAAAAAAGTTGAAAAAAAGGTTTCAACTGCCTACTCCGTTTAGCTTACACATTTCCTTGGAAACTAAAGACATTGTTAAGTTAATATTGTCAATATAGTATAATAATATACGACAAGGAGCAGGAATGCAAAAATGTCGAAAAAAAAGGTTTCAACTGCTACTCCGTTTAGCTTACAAATTTCCTTGCAAAGTAGAGTAGAGTAGAGTAGAGTAGAGTGTTTATTTTGTACATGGCCATACATAATATGGATATACACGTCAAAGTAATAAAAAACATCACAGAAAATACACTTACAAACAATCATTCATAAATTCAGGAACTGAATAATAACATTTTTTTAGTAAAAACTTTTTCATATATACTTTAAAACAATTGTAAGACATGACTTTAACTTCATGCGGTAATTTATTAAAAAATGTTATACCTGCATGAGCTGGCGATTTTTCAAATTTCGCCAGTCGGTGACTTAAAGTTGAGGTTGAATGACAATTTCTAGTCTCATATGAATGATAATGAGATTGTTTACAAAAATTATGTTCGTGTAATTTAAACAAAGTCAGACATTTAAAAATATATATACATGGAAATGATAAAATTTTGTACTTAATAAAATAATCCTTACAAGACACTCTACTATTAAGGTTAAAAATTGTTCTCAATACTCTCTTCTGTGCAATAAAAATCCTATTGAAATTAGCATTATTGCCCCATAAGAACACACCATAATTTAAATAAGAAAAAACTAATGCATAGTACACATCTATCAGGGGTTTACTATGAAATATGTCTCTCAATCTCAGAATAGCAAAATTAGCATTATTGATTTTATTAATAACAAAATCAGAGTGATCATTAAAATTTAGTAAATTATCAATATTTATGCCTAGAAATTTTGAATTCTTTTGATCATAAATAATTGAGGAATTGAAGATGAAGCTAAAATCAGTGTTGTTACTTTTGTTAAAAAACTTCAGGCAGACAGTTTTATCAGTATTTAATAATAATTTGTTTCTTTGACACCAATAATTGAGTTGTGAAGCAGCCATCTGAGTCATAATAGTAAGATTTTGTAGATCAGGATCATTGATAATGATAGATGTGTCATCAGCATACATTAAAACCTTACCAACTGTAATAAAGTTTGGTAAGTCATTAATATATAAAATAAAGATCAGAGGGCCCAGGACAGATCCCTGAGGTACACCTCGGGTAATACTAAACATATCTGATATTACATCCTTAATTTTAACACAAATCTTGCGATTGGTTAAGTAAGATTCAATAAAATTTAAAAATTCACCTCTAAAGCCAAGAGCTTCAAGTTTGTTAGTTACAAATTTTATATCCAGGCAATCAAAAGCTTTGGATAAATCGAATAAAAGACCAATAGTTTGGTATCCATCATCTAAATGCCTATAAACTGAATTAAAGAAGTCAAAAAGTGCTGACTCCGTGGATCTTCCAGATACAAATCCATGTTGAGCTGAGTTTAGTAGATTATGTTTAGAAATGAATTTTACCATTCTGTTGTAAATAAGACGCTCTATAACTTTTGAAATAGTATTTAAAATTGAGATAGGCCTATAATTAGTTACTGACTTAGCATCACCTTTTTTGTAAATTGGTATAATGAGGGCAATTTTTAATATACTTGGGAAGATTCCCTTTAAAACACACTGGTTAATCAAATAAGACAGTGGTTCAGCTATGATGTCAACAATACTTTTTAATATTTTGATAGAAATTCCATCCAAACCAGTGCTGTTAGATATCTTCATACTATTAATAATATTAACGACTTCGTTAGTTTCAACAGTATCATAACAAAAGCTATAAGAATTATATGGTGCAGTTGTACAAGAAGATAAATTGTTACCAAAGTGGGACTGAACAGCAAGATCAACATGCGTAGAGAAATAGTTACCAAAAGTATTGGCAATATCAAAGTTATCAGTTAGATTTATACCGTTGTTACATAAGACAATATTGTTTGGAGGTTTGCCTCTGTCTAGTTGCTTATTTACAATATTCCAGATTTGTTTTGGTTTATTTTTAGATTTAGCTATGACATCATTAAAATACTCGCGTTTTGAGTCATGTATAAACTTCCTATATGATCTCTTTTTATTTTTATAGTATTGCTGAAGAGTTATATCGTTGTTAAATTGAATTGATAACTTATATAAGTCACGAAGTTCATGACCCATTTTTATAACTTCAGGAGTAATCCATTTCTTATCTTTAGTATTGTTATAATCAAATCTTGGTATCAGGGGTAAATTTAATTCTATAGCATAAGTAATTCTATTGAGAAATTCGTCGAACATTTTCTCAGTTTGATTATTATTTTTTAAATCTGTAAAGTCAGTCATTTTTAGGTAATTGTACAGATTTATAAAATCAGTTTTCAACATTCTTCTATATAATTTATGCTCAACATAAGGTTGTCGATTTTGTGTTGAATGACAAGAGTTGATATTGTAGTAGCGGTGTACAGCTAAATGATCACCTAGATTAGGAGCAATAACATCAGAGACGTGGCTGGCGTCATCATTAGTTATTATATAGTCAATTTTAGACATTGACCTCACCCCATGTTTGTTTACAGCTATTCTAGTTGGTTCAAATGAGGTGCATCGTAAATTAAAACTTTTAATTACATCAATAAGCATTCTCTTCTGAAGACTGTTGTCTAATAGATTAATGTTAAAATCACCACACACATACAAAATTTTACTAATTTTAGAAAAATGAACTAATATGTCATACAATTTTGCATAAAATATATTATAATCCCCGTCACAAGATCGGTAAATATTGATAATGCAACATTCATAATTAAGTTCTGGTGCTGTTACTTTAATAGCACAACATTCTAAACTCATCTCTACACTGAAAGAACTGCAATCCATTGGACTATATGTGTATAAATTACTTTCTTTGAAGTAAATTAGACAACCACCACACGCATGAGACTTTCGACAGTATAATGCTGCTAATTTATAATTTCGTAAAATCATAGTTTGTATTTGATTTTTATTACAGTGATGTTCAGTAATACATAGTGCATCCGAGTCCAACTCTTCAGAAAAAACTTCAAGTTGAGACATTTTATTCGTGAGAGACTGAACATTAACTGCTGTCAATTTAAATCTTTTTGTAGTAGGCCTATTAAGATCCTCTTTAGCACAGCTATTCATGTCTGGTTGACATTTTCTGGTTGTAGGTTTGAACATCATTCCTTCTGAGGTTCCCTCTTGCGCATGTGAAAAAACTTATTAATGCAAGCCCCACTTGGCCAGATCGAATGATCCATAGCCTTGTCAAAATTATTATCGTATATACTAATTTTAAAAGATGCATACTGTCCTACATGTTTGGCTACCAGCCAAGACATTGTTAGGTTTATATTGTTAATATAGTATAATAACATATGAAAAGGAACTGGGATGCAAAAATGTCGAAAATACAACGTTTTAACAGCCTATAGCATATAAACCTATACGTTTCCTTGGAAACGAAAGACATTGTTAAGATTATATTGTTAATATAATATAATAGCATACGAAAAGGCGCAGGATGCAAAAATGTCGAAAATAAATCGTTTTAACTGCTTTTACAATATAAACCTATACGTTTCCTGGGAAACGAAAGACATTGTTAAGATTATATTGTTAATATAATATAATAACATACGAAAAGGCGCAGGATGCAAAAATACCAAAATATTACGTTTTAACTGCCTTTAGCATATAAACCTATACGTTTCCTTGGAAACGAAAGACATTGTTAAGATTATATTGTTAATATAATATAATAACATACGAAAAGTCGCAGGATGCAAAAATGTCGAAAATAAAACGTTTTAACTGCGTTTACAATATAAACCTATACGTTTCCTTGGAAACGAATGACATTGTTAAGATTATATTGTTAATATAATATAATAACATACGAAAAGGCTCAGGATTCAAAAATTCCAAAATATTACGTTTTAACTGCCTTTAGCATATAAACCTATACGTTTCCTTGGAAAGGAAAGACATTGTTATGATTATATTGTTAATATAATATTATAACATTCGAATAGGCGCAGGATGCAAAAATGTCGAAAATAAGTTTCAACTGTCTACTCCGTTTAGCTTACACATTTACACTCATTTCCTTGGAAACGAAAGACATTGTTAAGATTATATTGTTAATATAATATAATAACATACGAAAAGGAGCAAGGTTACAAAAAAGTCGAAAATGAAGGGTTTTTACTGTCTTTACCATATAAACCTACACGTTTCCTTGGAAACGAATGACATTGCTAAGATTATATTGTTAATATAATATAATAACATACGAAAAGGCTCAGGATGCAAAAATTCCAAAATATTACGTGTTAACAGCCTTTTGCATATAAACCTATACGTTTCCTTGGAAACGAAAGACATTGTTAAAATATATTTTTAATATAATATAATAACATACAAAAAGGCGCAAGATGCAAAAAAAGTAGGAAAAAAATGTTTCAAGTGCCTTTAGCATTTAAACCTACACGTTTATTTGGAATCGAAAGACTTTGTTATGATTATATTGTTAATATAATATTTAACATACGAAAAGGCAGGATGCAAAAATGCCAAAATATTACCTTTTAACTGCCTTTAGCACATAAACCTATACGTTTCCTTGGAAACGAAAGACATTGTTATGATTATATTGTTAATATAATAACATTCGAAAAGGCACAGGATGCAAAAATGTCGAAAAAAAGTTTCAACTGTCTACTCCGTTTAGCTTACACATTTCAACTCATTTCCTTGGAAACGAAAGACATTGCTAAGATTATATTGTTAATATAATATAATAACGTACGAAAAGGGACATGGATGGAGAAATGTCGAAAACAAAACGTTTTAACTGCCTTTACAATATGAGCCTATACGTTTCCTTGGAAGCCAAAGTCATTTTTAAGATTATATTGTTAATATAATATGCGCAGGATGCAAAAAAGTCGAAAAAAGAGGTTTCAACTGGCTACTCCGTTTAGCTTACACATTTCCTTGGAAACTAAAGACATTGTTAGGTTTATATTGTTAATGTAATATAATAACATACGAAAGGGAGCAGGATGCAAAAATGCCAATATATTACATTTTAACTCCCTTTAGCATATAAACCTATACGTTTCCTTGGAAACGAAAGACATTGTTAAGATTATATTGTTAATATAATATAATAACATGCGAAAAGGCGCAGGATGCAAAAATTCCAAAATATTACGTTTTAACTGCCTTTAGCATATACGTTTCCTTGTAAACGAAAAACATTGTTAAGATTATATTGTTAATATAATATAAACCCATACGAAATGCGCACGATGCAAAAAAGTCGAATAAAAAGGTTTCAACTGACTACTCCCTTTAGCTTACACATTTCAATGGAGACGAAAGACATTGTTAGGATAAGATTGTTAATATAATATAAAAACATACGAAAAAGGACAGGGATGCAAAAGTGTCGAAAATAAGACGTTTTAACTGCCTTTACAATATAAACCTATTCGTTTCCTTGGAAACGAATGACATTGTTAAGATTATATTGTAAATATAATATAATAACATACGAAAAGCGCAGGATGCAAAAAAGTAGAAAAGAAAAGGTTTCAAATGCATCCTCCGTTTAACTTACACATTTCCTTGGAAACTAAAGACATTGTTAAGTTAATATTGTCAATATAGTATAATAACATACGAAAAGGAGCAAGGTTACAAAAAAGTCGAAAATGAAGGGTTTTTACTGTCTTTACCATATAAACCTACACGTTTCCTTGGAAACGAATGACATTGCTAAGATTATATTGTTAATATAATATAATAACATACGAAACGGCTCAGGATGCAAAAATTCCAAAATATTACGTTTTAACTGTCTTTAGCATATACACCTATACGTTTCCTTGGAAACGAAAGAGACATTGTTAATATTATATTGTTAATATAAAAATAATAACATACGAAATGGCTCAGGATGCAAAAAAGTCGAAAATATACCTTTTTAACTGCCTTTAGCATATAAACCTATACGATTCCTTGGGAACGAAAGACATTGTTAAGATTATAATGTTAATATAATATAATAACATACGAAAAAAAGCAGGATGCAATAAAGCCAAAAAATTACTTTTTAACTGCCTTTAGCATATAAACTTATACGTTTCCTTGGAAACAAAAAACATTGTTAAGATTATATTGTTAATATAACATAACAACATACGAAAAGGAGCAGGATGCAAAATGTCGAAAAAAAGGTTTCAACTGCCTTCTCCGTTTAGCTTACACATTTCCTTGGAAATTAAAGACATTGTTAGGTTTATATTGTTAATATAGTATAATAACATACGAAGAGGAACTGGGATGGAAAAATGTCGAAAATACAACGTTTTAACTGCTTACAGCATATAAACCTATACGTTTCCTTGGAAACGAAAGACATTGTTACGATTATATAGTTAATATAGTATAATAACATACGAAAAGGCGCAGGATGCAAAAATGTCGAAAATAAATCGTTTTAACTGCCTACTCAGTTTAGCTTACACATTTCCTTGGAAATGAATGACATTGTTAAGATTATATTGTTAATATAGTATAATAACATAAGAAAAGGGGCAGGGAAGCAAACTAGTCAAATATATAACGTTTTAACTGCCTCTAGCATATAAATCTACACGTTTCCTTGGAAACGAAACACATTGTTAAGATTATATTGTTAATATAATATAATAACATACGAAAAGGGGCAAGGATACAAAAAAATTGAAAATAAATCGTTTTAACTGCCTTTAGCATATAAACCTACACGTTTCCCTGGAAACGATAGACATTGTTAAGATTATATTTTTGATATAATATAATAACCTACGAAAAGGTGGAGGATGAAAAAGAGTAAAAAAAAAAGCATTCAAGTGCCTTTAGCATATAAACCTACACGTTTCCTTGGAAACGAAAGACATTGTTAAGATAATATTGTTAATATAATATGATAACATACGAAAAGGCGCAGGATGCAAAAAAGTTGAAATAAAGGTTTCAACTGCCTACTCCGTTTAGCTTACACATTTCCTTGGAAACGAACACATTGTTAAGATTGTATTGTTAATATAAAATAATGACATACGAAACGGCGCCAGGATGAAAAAAAGTGGAATAAAAAGGTTCCAACTGCCTACTCCGATTAGCGTAGAGATTTCCTTGGAAACGAAAGACATTGTTAAGATTGTATTGTTAATATAATTTAATAACGTACGAAAAGGCGCAGGATGGTAAAAGGTCGAAATTAAGGTTTCAACTGCCTACTCCTTTTAGCTTGTACATTTCCATGGAAACGAAATACATTGTTAAGATTATATTGTTAATATAATATAATAACATACGAAAAGGCGCAGGATGCAAAAATGTCGAAAATAAAACGTTTTAACTGACTTTACAATATAAACCTGTACGTTTCCTTCGAAACGAAAGACATTGTTAGGATTATATTGTTAATATAATATAATAACATACGAAAAGGCGCAGGATGCAAAAAAGTTAAAAAAAAGGTTTCAACTGCCTACTCCGCTTAGCTTACACATTTCCTTGGAAACTATAGACATTGTTAAGTTAATATTGTCAATATAGTATAATAATATACGAAAAGGAGCAGGGATGCAAAAATGTCGAAAAAAAAGGTTTCAACTGCTACTCCGTTTAGCTTACAAATTTCCTTGCAAAGTAAAGACATTGTTAGGTTTATATTGTTAATATAGTATAATAACATACGAATAGGAACTGGGATGCAAAAATGTCGAAAATACAACGTTTTAACTGCCTATAGCATATAAACCAATACGTTTCCTTGGAAACGAAAGACATTGTTAAGATTATATTGTTAATATAATATAATAACATACGAAAAGGCGCAGGATGCAAAAATGTCGAAAATAAATAGTTTTAACTGCTTTTACAATATAAACCTATACGTTTCCTTGGAAACGAAAGACATTGTTAAGATTATATTGTTAATATAATATAATAACATACGAAAAGGCGCAGGATGCAAAAATACCAAAATATTACGTGTTAACTGCCTTTAGCATATAAACCTATACGTTTCCTTGGAAACGAAAGACATTGTTAAGATTATATTGTTAATATAATATAATAACATACGAAAAGTCGCAGGATGCAAAAATGTCGAAAATAAAACGTTTTAAATGCCTTTACAATATAAACCTATACGTTTCCTTGGAAACGAATGACATTGTTAAGATTATATGTTTAATATAATATAATAACATACGAAAAGGCTCAGGATGCAAAAGTTCCAAAATATTACGTTTTAGCTGCCTTTAGCATATAAACCTATACGTTTCCTTGGAAAGGAAAGACATTGTTATGATTATATTGTTAATATAATATTATAACATTCGAATAGGCGCAGGATGCAAAAATGTCGAAAATAAGTTTCAACTGTCTACTCCGTTTAGCTTACACATTTACACTCATTTCCTTGGAAACGAAAGACATTGTTAAGATTATATTGTTAATATAATATAAACCCATACGAAATGCGCACGATGCAAAAAAGTCGAATAAAAAGGTTTCAACTGACTACTCCCTTTAGCTTACACATTTCCTTGGAGACGAAAGACATTGTTAAGTTAATATTGTCAATATAGTATAATAACATACGAAAAGGAGCAAGGTTACAAAAAAGTCGAAAATGAAGGGTTTTTACTGTCTTTACCATATAAACCTACACGTTTCCTTGGAAACGAATGACATTGCTAAGATTATATTGTTAATATAATATAATAACATACGAAACGGCTCAGGATGCAAAAATTCCAAAATATTACGTTTTAACTGTTTTTAGCATATACACCTATACGTTTCCTTGGAAACGAAAGAGACATTGTTAATATTATATTGTTAATATAAAAATAATAACATACGAAATGGCTCAGGATGCAAAAAAGTCGAAAATATACCTTTTTAACTGCCTTTAGCATATAAACCTATACGATTCCTTGGGAACGAAAGACATTGTTAAGATTATAATGTTAATATAATATAATAACATACGAAAAAAAGCAGGATGCAATAAAGCCAAAAAATTACTTTTTAACTGCCTTTAGCACATAAACTTATACGTTTCCTTGGAAACAAAAAACATTGTTAAGATTATATTGTTAATATAACATAACAACATACGAAAAGGAGCAGGATGCAAAATGTCGAAAAAAAAGGTTTCAACTGCCTTCTCCGTTTAGCTTACACATTACCTTGGAAAGTAAAGACATTGTTATGTTTATATTGTTAATATAGTATAATAACATACGAAGAGGAACTGGGATGCAAAAATGTCGAAAATACAACGTTTTAACTGCTTATAGCATATAAACCTATACGTTTCCCTGGAAACGAAAGACATTGTTACGATTATATAGTTAATATAGTATAATAACATACGAAAAGGCGCAGGATGCAAAAATGTCGAAAATAAATCGTTTTAACTGCCTACTCAGTTTAGCTTACACATTTCCTTGGAAATGAATGACATTGTTAAGATTATATTGTTAATATAGTATAATAACATAAGAAAAGGGACAGGGAAGCAAACTAGTCAAATATATAACGTTTTAACTGCCTCTAGCATATAAATCTACACGTTTCCTTGGAAACGAAACACATTGTTAAGATTATATTGTTAATATAATATAATAACATACGAAAAGGTGCAAGGATACAAAAAAATTGAAAATAAATCGTTTTAACTGCCTTTAGCATATAAACCTACACGTTTCCCTGGAAACGATAGACATTGTTAAGATTATATTTTTGATATAATATAATAACCTACGAAAAGGTGGAGGATGAAAAAGAGTAAAAAAAAAAAGCATTCAAGTGCCTTTAGCATATAAGCCTACACGTTTCCTTGGAAACGAAAGACATTGTTAAGATAATATTGTTAATATAATATGATAACATACGAAAAGGCGCAGGATGCAAAAAAGTTGAAATAAAGGTTTCAACTGCCTACTCCGTTTAGCTTACACATTTCCTTGGAAACGAACACATTGTTAAGATTGTATTGTTAATATAAAATAATGACATACGAAACGGCGCCAGGATGAAAAAAAGTGGAATAAAAAGGTTCCAACTGCCTACTCCGATTAGCGTAGAGATTTCCTTGGAAACGAAAGACATTGTTAAGTTTGTATTGTTAATATAATTTAATAACGTACGAAAAGGCGCAGGATGGTAAAAGGTCGAAATTAAGGTTTCAACTGCCTACTCCTTTTAGCTTGTACATTTCCATGGAAACGAAATACATTGTTAAGATTATATTGTTAATATAATATAATAACATACGAAAAGGCGCAGGATGCAAAAATGTCGAAAATAAAACGTTTTAACTGACTTTACAATATAAACCTGTACGTTTCCTTCGAAACGAAAGACATTGTTAGGATTATATTGTTAATATAATATAATAACATACGAAAAGGCGCAGGATGCAAAAAAGTTGAAAAAAAGGTTTCAACTGCCTACTCCGCTTAGCTTACACATTTCCTTGGAAACTAAAGACATTGTTAAGTTAATATTGTCAATATAGTATAATAATATATGAAAAGGAGCAGGGATGCAAAAATGTCGAAAAAAAAGGTTTCAACTGCTACTCCGTTTAGCTTACAAATTTCCTTGCAAAGTAAAGACATTGTTAGGTTTATATTGTTAATATAGTATAATAACATACGAATAGGAACTGGGATGCAAAAATGTCGAAAATACAACGTTTTAACTGCCTATAGCATATAAACCTATACGTTTCCTTGGAAACGAAAGACATTGTTAAGATTATATTGTTAATATAATATAATAACATACGAAAAGGCGCAGGATGCAAAAATGTCGAAAATAAATAGTTTTAACTGCTTTTACAATATAAACTTATACGTTTCCTTGGAAACAAAAGACATTGTTAAGATTATATTGTTAATATAATATAATAACATACGAAAAGGCGCAGGATGCAAAAATAACAAAATATTACGTGTTAACTGCCTTTAGCATATAAACCTATACGTTTCCTTGGAAACGAAAGACATTGTTAAGATTATATTGTTAATATAATATAATAACATACGAAAAGTCGCAGGATGCAAAAATGTCGAAAATAAAACGTTTTAAATGCCTTTACAATATAAACCTATACGTTTCCTTGGAAACGAATGACATTGTTAAGATTATATGTTTAATATAATATAATAACATACGAAAAGGCTCAGGATGGAAAAGTTCCAAAATATTACGTTTTAGCTGCCTTTAGCATATAAACCTATACGTTTCCTTGGAAAGGAAAGACATTGTTATGATTATATTGTTAATATAATATTATAACATTCGAATAGGCGCAGGATGCAAAAATGTCGAAAATAAGTTTCAACTGTCTACTCCGTTTAGCTTACACATTTACACTCATTTCCTTGGAAACGAAAGACATTGTTAAGATTATATTGTTAATATAATATAAACCCATACGAAATGCGCACGATGCAAAAAAGTCGAATAAAATGGTTTCAACTGACTACTCCCTTTAGCTTACACATTTCCTTGGAGACGAAAGACATTGTTAGGATAAGATTGTTAATATAATATAAAAACATACGAAAAAGGACAGGGATGCAAAAGTGTCGAAAATAAGACGTTTTAACTGCCTTTACAATATAAACCTATACGTTTCCTTGGAAACGAATGACATTGTTAAGATTATATTGTAAATATAATATAATAACATACGAAAAGCGCAGGATGCAAAAAAGTAGAAAAGAAAAGGTTTCAAATGCATCCTCCGTTTAACTTACACATTTCCTTGGAAACTAAAGACATTGTTAAGTTAATATTGTCAATATAGTATAATAACATACGAAAAGGAGCAAGGTTACAAAAAAGTCGAAAATGAAGGGTTTTTACTGTCTTTACCATATGAACCTACACGTTTCCTTGGAAACGAATGACATTGCTAAGATTATATTGTTAATATAATATAATAACATACGAAACGGCTCAGGATGCAAAAATTCCAAAATATTACGTTTTAACTGTCTTTAGCATATACACCTATACGTTTCCTTGGAAACGAAAGAGACATTGTTAATATTATATTGTTAATATAAAAATAATAACATACGAAATGGCTAAGGATGCAAAAAAGTCGAAAATATACCTTTTTAACTGCCTTTGGCATATAAACCTATACGATTCCTTGGGAACGAAAGACATTGTTAAGATTATATTGTTAATATAATATTATAACATTCGAATAGGCGCAGGATGCAAAAATGTCGAAAATAAGTTTCAACTGTCTACTCCGTTTAGCTTACACATTTACACTCATTTCCTTGGAAACGAAAGACATTGTTAAGATTATATTGTTAATATAATATAATAACATACGAAAAGGAGCAAGGTTACAAAAAAGTCGAAAATGAAGGGTTTTTACTGTCTTTACCATATAAACCTACACGTTTCCTTGGAAACGAATGACATTGCTAAGATTATATTGTTAATATAATATAATAACATACGAAAAGGCTCAGGATGCAAAAATTCCAAAATATTACGTGTTAACAGCCTTTAGCATATAAACCTATACGTTTCCTTGGAAACGAAAGACATTGTTAAAATATATTTTTAATATAATATAATAACATACAAAAAGGCGCAAGATGCAAAAAAGTAGGAAAAAAATGTTTCAAGTGCCTTTAGCATTTAAATCTACACGTTTACTTGGAATCGAAAGACTTTGTTAAGATTATATTGTTAATATAATATTTAACATACGAAAAGGCAGGATGCAAAAATGCCAAAATATTACCTTTTAACTGCCTTTAGCACATAAACCTATACGTTTCCTTGGAAACGAAAGACATTGTTATGATTATATTGTTAATATAATAACATTCGAAAAGGCGCAGGATGCAAAAATGTCGAAAAAAAGTTTCAACTGTCTACTCCGTTTAGCTTACACATTTCAACTCATTTCCTTGGAAACGAAAGACATTGCTAAGATTATATTGTTAATATAATATAATAACGTACGAAAAGGGACATGGATGGAGAAATGTCGAAAACAAAACGTTTTAACTGCCTTTACAATATGAGCCTATACGTTTCCTTGGAAGCCAAAGTCATTTTTAAGATTATATTGTTAATATAATATGCGCAGGATGCAAAAAAGTCGAAAAAAGAGGTTTCAACTGGCTACTCCCTTTAGCTTACACATTTCAATGGAGACGAAAGACATTGTTAGGATAAGATTGTTAATATAATATAAAAACATACGAAAGGGAGCAGGATGCAAAAATGCCAATATATTACATTTTAACTGCCTTTAGCATATAAACCTATCCGTTTCCTTGGAAACGAAAGACATTGTTAAGATTATATTGTTAATATAATATAATAACATGCGAAAAGGCGCAGGATGCAAAAATTCCAAAATATTACGTTTTAACTGCCTTTAGCATATACGTTTCCTTGTAAACGAAAAACATTGTTAAGATTATATTGTTAATATAATATAAACCCATACGAAATGCGCACGATGCAAAAAAGTCGAATAAAAAGGTTTCAACTGACTACTCCCTTTAGCTTACACATTTCAATGGAGACGAAAGACATTGTTAGGATAAGATTGTTAATATAATATAAAAACATACGAAAAAGGACAGGGATGCAAAAGTGTCGAAAATAAGACGTTTTAACTGCCTTTACAATATAAACCTATTCGTTTCCTTGGAAACGAATGACATTGTTAAGATTATATTGTAAATATAATATAATAACATACGAAAAGCGCAGGATGCAAAAAAGTAGAAAAGAAAAGGTTTCAAATGCATCCTCCGTTTAACTTACACATTTCCTTGGAAAGTAAAGACATTGTTAGGTTTATATTGTTATTACAGTATAATAACATACGAAAAGGAACTGGGATGCAAAAATGTCGAAAATACAACGTTTTAACCGCCTATAGCATATAAACTTATACGTTTCCTTGGAAACAAAAAACATTGTTAAGATTATATTGTTAATATAATATAATAACATACGAAAAGGCGCAGGATGCAAAAAAGTTGAAAAAAAGGTTTCAACTGCCTACTCCGTTTAGCTTACACATTTCCTTGGAAACTAAAGACATTGTTAAGTTAATATTGTCAATATAGTATAATAATATACGACAAGGAGCAGGAATGCAAAAATGTCGAAAAAAAAGGTTTCAACTGCTACTCCGTTTAGCTTACAAATTTCCTTGCAAAGTAGAGTAGAGTAGAGTAGAGTAGAGTGTTTATTTTGTACATGGCCATACATAATATGGATATACACGTCAAAGTAATAAAAAACATCACAGAAAATACACTTACAAACAATCATTCATAAATTCAGGAACTGAATAATAACATTTTTTTAGTAAAAACTTTTTCATATATACTTTAAAACAATTGTAAGACATGACTTTAACTTCATGCGGTAATTTATTAAAAAATGTTATACCTGCATGAGCTGGCGATTTTTCAAATTTCGCCAGTTGGTGACTTAAAGTTGAGGTTGAATGACAATTTCTAGTCTCATATGAATGATAATGAGATTGTTTACAAAAATTATGTTCGTGTAATTTAAACAAAGTCAGACATTTAAAAATATATATACATGGAAATGATAAAATTTTGTACTTAATAAAATAATCCTTACAAGACACTCTACTATTAAGGTTAAAAATTGTTCTCAATACTCTCTTCTGTGCAATAAAAATCCTATTGAAATTAGCATTATTGCCCCATAAGAACACACCATAATTTAAATAAGAAAAAACTAATGCATAGTACACATCTATCAGGGGTTTACTATGAAATATGTCTCTCAATCTCAGAATAGCAAAATTAGCATTATTGATTTTATTAATAACAAAATCAGAGTGATCATTAAAATTTAGTAAATTATCAATATTTATGCCTAGAAATTTTGAATTCTTTTGATCATAAATAATTGAGGAATTGAAGATGAAGCTAAAATCAGTGTTGTTACTTTTGTTAAAAAACTTCAGGCAGACAGTTTTATCAGTATTTAATAATAATTTGTTTCTTTGACACCAATAATTGAGTTGTGAAGCAGCCATCTGAGTCATAATAGTAAGATTTTGTAGATCAGGATCATTGATAATGATAGATGTGTCATCAGCATACATTAAAACCTTACCAACTGTAATAAAGTTTGGTAAGTCATTAATATATAAAATAAAGATCAGAGGGCCCAGGACAGATCCCTGAGGTACACCTCGGGTAATACTAAACATATCTGATATTACATCCTTAATTTTAACACAAATCTTGCGATTGGTTAAGTAAGATTCAATAAAATTTAAAAATTCACCTCTAAAGCCAAGAGCTTCAAGTTTGTTAGTTACAAATTTTATATCCAGGCAATCAAAAGCTTTGGATAAATCGAATAAAAGACCAATAGTTTGGTATCCATCATCTAAATGCCTATAAACTGAATTAAAGAAGTCAAAAAGTGCTGACTCCGTGGATCTTCCAGATACAAATCCATGTTGAGCTGAGTTTAGTAGATTATGTTTAGAAATGAATTTTACCATTCTGTTGTAAATAAGACGCTCTATAACTTTTGAAATAGTATTTAAAATTGAGATAGGCCTATAATTAGTTACTGACTTAGCATCACCTTTTTTGTAAATTGGTATAATGAGGGCAATTTTTAATATACTTGGGAAGATTCCCTTTAAAACACACTGGTTAATCAAATAAGACAGTGGTTCAGCTATGATGTCAACAATACTTTTTAATATTTTGATAGAAATTCCATCCAAACCAGTGCTGTTAGATATCTTCATACTATTAATAATATTAACGACTTCGTTAGTTTCAACAGTATCATAACAAAAGCTATAAGAATTATATGGTGCAGTTGTACAAGAAGATAAATTGTTACCAAAGTGGGACTGAACAGCAAGATCAACATGCGTAGAGAAATAGTTACCAAAAGTATTGGCAATATCAAAGTTATCAGTTAGATTTATACCGTTGTTACATAACACAATATTGTTTGGAGGTTTGCCTCTGTCTAGTTGCTTATTTACAATATTCCAGATTTGTTTTGGTTTATTTTTAGATTTAGCTATGACATCATTAAAATACTCGCGTTTTGAGTCATGTATAAACTTCCTATATGATCTCTTTTTATTTTTATAGTATTGCTGAAGAGTTATATCGTTGTTAAATTGAATTGATAACTTATATAAGTCACGAAGTTCATGACCCATTTTTATAACTTCAGGAGTAATCCATTTCTTATCTTTAGTATTGTTATAATCAAATCTTGGTATCAGGGGTAAATTTAATTCTATAGCATAAGTAATTCTATTGAGAAATTCGTCGAACATTTTCTCAGTTTGATTATTATTTTTTAAATCTGTAAAGTCAGTCATTTTTAGGTAATTGTACAGATTTATAAAATCAGTTTTCAACATTCTTCTATATAATTTATGCTCAACATAAGGTTGTCGATTTTGTGTTGAATGACAAGAGTTGATATTGTAGTAGCGGTGTACAGCTAAATGATCACCTAGATTAGGAGCAATAACATCAGAGACGTGGCTGGCGTCATCATTAGTTATTATATAGTCAATTTTAGACATTGACCTCACCCCATGTTTGTTTACAGCTATTCTAGTTGGTTCAAATGAGGTGCATCGTAAATTAAAACTTTTAATTACATCAATAAGCATTCTCTTCTGAAGACTGTTGTCTAATAGATTAATGTTAAAATCACCACACACATACAAAATTTTACTAATTTTAGAAAAATGAACTAATATGTCATACAATTTTGCATAAAATATATTATAATCCCCGTCACAAGATCGGTAAATATTGATAATGCAACATTCATAATTAAGTTCTGGTGCTGTTACTTTAATAGCACAACATTCTAAACTCATCTCTACACTGAAAGAACTGCAATCCATTGGACTATATGTGTATAAATTACTTTCTTTGAAGTAAATTAGACAACCACCACACGCATGAGACTTTCGACAGTATAATGCTGCTAATTTATAATTTCGTAAAATCATAGTTTGTATTTGATTTTTATTACAGTGATGTTCAGTAATACATAGTGCATCCGAGTCCAACTCTTCAGAAAAAACTTCAAGTTGAGACAATTTATTCGTGAGAGACTGAACATTAACTGCTGTCAATTTAAATCTTTTTGTAGTAGGCCTATTAAGATCCTCTTTAGCACAGCTATTCATGTCTGGTTGACATTTTCTGGTTGTAGGTTTGAACATCATTCCTTCTGAGGTTCCCTCTTGCGCATGTGAAAAAACTTATTAATGCAAGCCCCACTTGGCCAGATCGAATGATCCATAGCCTTGTCAAAATTATTATCGTATATACTAATTTTAAAAGATGCATACTGTCCTACATGTTTGGCTACCAGCCAAGACATTGTTAGGTTTATATTGTTAATATAGTATAATAACATATGAAAAGGAACTGGGATGCAAAAATGTCGAAAATACAACGTTTTAACAGCCTATAGCATATAAACCTATACGTTTCCTTGGAAACGAAAGACATTGTTAAGATTATATTGTTAATATAATATAATAGCATACGAAAAGGCGCAGGATGCAAAAATGTCGAAAATAAATCGTTTTAACTGCTTTTACAATATAAACCTATACGTTTCCTGGGAAACGAAAGACATTGTTAAGATTATATTGTTAATATAATATAATAACATACGAAAAGGCGCAGGATGCAAAAATTCCAAAATATTACGTTTTAACTGCCTTTAGCATATAAACCTATACGTTTCCTTGGAAAGGAAAGACAATGTTAAGATTCATTTTTAATATAATGTAATAACATACGAAAAAGGACAGGTATGCAAAAATGTAGAAAATAAAACTTTTTAACTGCCTTTACAATATAAACCTATACGTTTCCTTGGAAACAAAAGACATTGTTAAATTATATTTTTAATATAATATAATAACATACGAAAAGGCGCCGGATGTAATAATGCAAAAATATTATGTTTTAACTGCCTTTAGCATATAAACCTACACGTTTCGTTGGAAACGAAACACATTGTTAAGATTATATTGTTAATATAATATAATATCATTCGAGAAGGCGCAGGATGCAAAAATGTCGAAAAAAAATGATTCAACTGTCTACTCCGTTTAGCTTACACATTTCAACACATTTCCTTGGAAACGAAAGACATTGTTAACGTTATATTGTTAATATAATATAATAACATACGAAAAGGAGAAAGGTTACAAAAAAGTCGAAAATAAAGCGTTTTTACTGTCTTTAGTATATAAATCTACATGTTTCCTTGGAAACGAAAGACGTTGTTAAGATTATATTGTTAATATAATATAATAACATACGAGAAGGCGCAGGATGCAAAAAAGGCGAAAATATAACATATAACGTTTTAACTACCTTTATAATATAAAACTATACGTTTCCTTGTAAACGAAAGACATTGTTGAGATTATATTGTTAATATAGTATAACATACAAAAAAGACGCAGGATGGAAAAAAGTCGAAAAAAAAGGTTTCAACTGCCTACTCCGTTTAGCTTACACAATTCCTTCGAAACTAAAGACATTGTTAGGTTTATATTGTTAATATAGTATAATAACATACGAAAAGGAACAGTGATGCAAAAATGTCGAAAATACAACGTTTTAACTGTCTTTAGCATATAAACCAATACGTTTCCTTGGAAACGAAAGACATTGTTAAGATTATATTGTTAATATAATATAATAACATACGAAAAGGCTCAGGATGCAAAAATTCCAAAATATTACGTTTTAACTGCCTTTAGCATATAAACCTATACGTTTCCTTGGAAAGGAAAGACATTGTTATGATTATATTGTTAATATAATATTATAACATTCGAATAGGCGCAGGATGCAAAAATGTCGAAAAAAAGTTTCAACTGTCTACTCCGTTTAGCTTACACATTTACACTCAATTCCTTGGAAACGAAAGACGTTGTTAAGATTATATTGTTAATATAATATAATAACATACGAAAAGGAGCAAGGTTACAAAAAAGTCGAAAATGAAGGGTTTTTACTGTCTTTACCATATAAACCTACACGTTTCCTTGGAAACGAATGACATTGCTAAGATTATATTGTTAATATAATATAATAACTTACGAAAAGGCTCAGGATGCAAAAATTCCAAAATATTACGTTTTAACTGTCTTTAGCATATAAACCTATACGTTTCCTTGGAAACGAAAGAGACATTGTTAATATTATATTGTTAATATAAAATAATAACATACGAAATGGCGCAGGATGCAAAAAAGTCGAAAATATAACTTTTTACTGCCTTTAGCATATAAACCTATACGATTCCTTGGGAACGAAAGACATTGTTAAGATTATAATGTTAATATAATATAATAACATACGAAAAAAAGCAGGATGCAATAAAGCCAAAAAATTACTTTTTAACTGCCTTTAGCATTTAAACTTATACGTTTCCTTGGAAACAAAAAACATTGTTAAGATTATATTGTTAATATAACATAACAACATACAAAAAGAGCAGGATGCAAAAATGTCGAAAAAAAAGTTTTCAACTGCCTTCTCCGTTTAGCTTACACATTTCCTTGGAAAGTAAAGACATTGTTAGGTTTATATTGTTATTATAGTATAATAACATACGAAAAGGAACTGGGATGCAAAAATGTCGAAAATACAACGTTTTTACTGCATATAGCATATAAACCTATACGTTTCCTTGGAAACGAAAGACATTGTTACGATTATATTGTTAATATAATATAATAACATACGAAAAGGCGCAGGATGCAAAAATGTCGAAAATAAATCGTTTTAACTGCCTACTCAGTTTAGCTTACACATTTCCTTGGAAATGAATGACATTGTTAAGATTATATTGTTAATATAGTATAATAACATAAGAAAAGGGGCAGGGATGCAAACAAGTCAAATATATAACGTTTTAACTGCCTCTAGCATATAAATCTACACGTTTCCTTGGAAACGAAAGACATTGTTAAGATTATATTGTTAATATAATATGATAACATACGAAAAGGCGCAGGATGCAAAAAAGTTGAAATAAAGGTTTCAACTGCCTACTCCGTTTAGCTTACACATTTCCTTGGAAACGAACACATTGTTAATATAAAATAATAACATACGAAACGGCGCCAGGATGAAAAGAAGTCGAATAAAAAGGTTCCAACTGCCTACTCCGATTAGCGTAGACATTTCCTTGGAAACGAAAGACATTGTTAAGATTATATTGTTAATATAATATAATAACGTACGAAAAAGCGCAGGATGGTAAAAGGTCGAAATAAAGGTTTCAACTGCCTACTCCTTTTAGCTTGTACATTTCCATGGAAACGAAATACATTGTTAAGATTATATTGTTAATATAATATAATAACATACGAAAAGGCGCAGGATGCAAACATGTCGAAAATAAAACGTTTTAACTGCCTTTACAATATAAACCTGTACGTTTCCTTGGAAACGAAAGATATTGTTAGGATTATATTGTTAATATAATATAATAACATACGAAAAGGCGCAGGATGCAAAAAAGTTGAAAAAAAGGTTTCAACTGCCTACTCCGCTTAGCTTACACATTTCCTTGGAAACTAAAGACATTGTTAAGTTAATATTGTCAATATAGTATAATAATATACGAAAAGGAGCAGGGATGCAAAAATGTCGAAAAAAAAGGTTTCAAGTGCTACTCCGTTTAGCTTACAAATTTCCTTGCAAAGTAAAGACATTGTTAGGTTTATATTGTTAATATAGTATAATAACATACGAAAAGGAACTGGGATGCAAAAATGTCGAAAATACAACGTTTTAACTGCCTATAGCATATAAACCTATACGTTTCCTTGGAAACGAAAGACATTGTTAAGATTATATTGTTAATATAATATAATAACATACGAAAAGTCGCAGGATGCAAAAATGTCGAAAATAAAACGTTTTAAATGCCTTTACAATATAAACCTATACGTTTCCTTGGAAACGAATGACATTGTTAAGATTATATGTTTAATATAATATAATAACATACGAAAAGGCGCAGGATGCAAAAATTCCAAAATATTACGTTTTAACTGCCTTTAGCATATAAACCTATACGTTTCCTTGGAAAGGAAAGACAATGTTAAGATTCATTTTTAATATAATGTAATAACATACGAAAAAGGACAGGTATGCAAAAATGTAGAAAATAAAACTTTTTAACTGCCTTTACAATATAAACCTATACGTTTCCTTGGAAACAAAAGACATTGTTAAATTATATTTTTAATATAATATAATAACATACGAAAAGGCGCCGGATGTAATAATGCAAAAATATTATGTTTTAACTGCCTTTAGCATATAAACCTACACGTTTCGTTGGAAACGAAACACATTGTTAAGATTATATTGTTAATATAATATAATATCATTCGAGAAGGCGCAGGATGCAAAAATGTCGAAAAAAAAATGATTCAACTGTCTACTCCGTTTAGCTAACACATTTCAACACATTTCCTTGGAAACGAAAGACATTGTTAACGTTATATTGTTAATATAATATAATAACATACGAAAAGGAGAAAGGTTACAAAAAAGTCGAAAATAAAGCGTTTTTACTGTCTTTAGTATATAAATCTACATGTTTCCTTGGAAACGAAAGACGTTGTTAATATTATATTGTTAATATAATATAATAACATACGAGAAGGCGCATGATGCAAAAAAGGCGAAAATATAACATATAACGTTTTAACTACCTTTATAATATAAAACTATACGTTTCCTTGTAAACGAAAGACATTGTTAAGATTATATTGTTAATATAGTATAACATACAAAAAAGACGCAGGATGGAAAAAAGTCGAAAAAAAAGGTTTCAACTGCCTACTCCGTTTAGCTTACACAATTCCTTCGAAACTAAAGACATTGTTAGGTTTATATTGTTAATATAGTATAATAACATACGAAAAGGAACAGTGATGCAAAAATGTCGAAAATACAACGTTTTAACTGTCTTTAGCATATAAAGCAATACGTTTCCTTGGAAACGAAAGACATTGTTAAGATTATATTGTTAATATAATATAATAACATACGAAAAGGCTCAGGATGCAAAAATTCCAAAATATTACGTTTTAACTGCCTTTAGCATATAAACCTATACGTTTCCTTGGAAAGGAAAGACATTGTTATGATTATATTGTTAATATAATATTATAACATTCGAATAGGCGCAGGATGCAAAAATGTCGAAAAAAAGTTTCAACTGTCTACTCCGTTTAGCTTACACATTTACACTCAATTCCTTGGAAACGAAAGACGTTGTTAAGATTATATTGTTAATATAATACAATAACATACGAAAAGGAGCAAGGTTACAAAAAAGTCGAAAATGAAGGGTTTTTACTGTCTTTACCATATAAACCTACACGTTTCCTTGGAAACGAATGACATTGCTAAGATTATATTGTTAATATAATATAATAACCTACGAAAAGGCTCAGGATGCAAAAATTCCAAAATATTACGTTTTAACTGTCTTTAGCATATAAACCTATACGTTTCCTTGGAAACGAAAGAGACATTGTTAATATTATATTGTTAATATAAAATAATAACATACGAAATGGCGCAGGATGCAAAAAAGTCGAAAATATAACTTTTTACTGCCTTTAGCATATAAACCTATACGATTCCTTGGGAACGAAAGACATTGTTAATATTATAATGTTAATATAATATAATAACATACGAAAAAAAGCAGGATGCAATAAAGCCAAAAAATTACTTTTTAACTGCCTTTAGCATTTAAACTTATACGTTTCCTTGGAAACAAAAAACATTGTTAAGATTATATTGTTAATATAACATAACAACATACAAAAAGGAGCAGGATGCAAAAATGTCGAAAAAAAAGTTTTCAACTGCCTTCTCCGTTTAGCTTACACATTTCCTTGGAAAGTAAAGACATTGTTAGGTTTATATTGTTATTATAGTATAATAACATACGATAAGGAACTGGGATGCAAAAATGTCGAAAATACAACGTTTTTACTGCCTATAGCATATAAAAGTATACGTTTCCTTGGAAACGAAAGACATTGTTACGATTATATTGTTAATATAATATAATAACATACGAAAAGGCGCAGGATGCAAAAATGTCGAAAATAAATCGTTTTAACTGCCTACTCAGTTTAGCTTACACATTTCCTTGGAAATGAATGACATTGTTAAGATTATATTGTTAATATAGTATAATAACATAAGAAAAGGGGCAGGGATGCAAACAAGTCAAATATATAACGTTTTAACTGCCTCTAGCATATAAATCTACACGTTTCCTTGGAAACGAAAGACATTGTTAAGATTATATTGTTAATATAATATGATAACATACGAAAAGGCGCAGGATGCAAAAAAGTTGAAATAAAGGTTTCAACTGCCTACTCCGTTTAGCTTACACATTTCCTTGGAAACGAACACATTGTTAATATAAGATAATAACATACGAAACGGCGCCAGGATGAAAAGAAGTCGAATAAAAAGGTTCCAACTGCCTACTCCGATTAGCGTAGACATTTCCTTGGAAACGAAAGACATTGTTAAGATTATATTGTTAATATAATATAATAACGTACGAAAAAGCGCAGGATGGTAAAAGGTCGAAATAAAGGTTTCAACTGCCTACTCCTTTTAGCTTGTACATTTCCATGGAAACGAAATACATTGTTAAGATTATATTGTTAATATAATATAATAACATACGAAAAGGCGCAGGATGCAAACATGTCGAAAATAAAACGTTTTAACTGCCTTTACAATATAAACCTGTACGTTTCCTTGGAAACGAAAGATATTGTTAGGATTATATTGTTAATATAATATAATAACATACGAAAAGGCGCAGGATGCAAAAAAGTTGAAAAAAAGGTTTCAACTGCCTACTCCGTTTAGCTTAAACATTTCCTTGGAAACTAAAGACATTGTTAAGTTAATATTGTCAATATAGTATAATAATATACGAAAAGGAGCAGGGAAGCAAAAATGTCGAAAAAAAAGGTTTCAACTGCTACTCCGTTTAGTTTACAAATTTCCTTGCAAAGTAAAGACATTGTTAGGTTTATATTGTTAATATAGTATAATAACATATGAAAAGGAACTTGGATGCAAAAATGTCGAAAATACAACGTTTTAACAGCCTGTAGCATATAAACCTATACGTTTCCTTGGAAACGAAAGACATTGTTAAGATTATATTGTTAATATAATATAATAACATACGAAAAGGCGCAGGATGCAAAAATGTTGAAAATAAATCGTTTTAACTGCTTTTACAATATAAACCTATACGTTTCCTGGGAAACGAAAGACATTGTTAAGATTATATTGTTAATATAATATAATAACATACGAAAAGGCGCAGGATGCAAAAATACCAAAATATTACGTTTTAACTGCCTTTAGCATATAAACCTATACGTTTCCTTGGAAACGAAAGACATTGTTAAGATTATATTGTTAATATAATATAATAACATACGAAAAGTCGCAGGATGCAAAAATGTCGAAAATAAAACGTTTTAACTGCGTTTACAATATAAACCTATACGTTTCCTTGGAAACGAATGACATTGTTAAGATTATATTGTTAATATAATATAATAACATACGAAAAGGCTCAGGATGCAAAAATTCCAAAATATTACGTTTTAACTGCCTTTAGCATATAAACCTATACGTTTCCTTGGAAAGGAAAGACATTGTTATGATTATATTGTTAATATAATATTATAACATTCGAATAGGCGCAGGATGCAAAAATGTCGAAAATAAGTTTCAACTGTCTATTCCGTTTAGCTTACACATTTACACTCATTTCCTTGGAAACGAAAGACATTGTTAAGATTATATTGTTAATATAATATAATAACATACGAAAAGGAGGAAGGTTACAAAAAAGTCGAAAATGAAGGGTTTTTACTGTCTTTACCATATAAACCTACACGTTTCCTTGGAAACGAATGACATTGCTAAGATTATATTGTTAATATAATATAATAACATACGAAACGGCTCAGGATGCAAAAATTCCAAAATATTACGTTTTAACTGTCTTTAGCATATACACCTATACGTTTCCTTGGAAACGAAAGAGACATTGTTAATATTATATTGTTAATATAAAAATAATAACATACGAAATGGCTCAGGATGCAAAAAAGTCGAAAATATACCTTTTTAACTGCCTTTAGCATATAAACCTATACGATTCCTTGGGAACGAAAGACATTGTTAAGATTATAATGTTAATATAATATAATAACATACGAAAAAAAGCAGGATGCAATAAAGCCAAAAAATTACTTTTTAACTGCCTTTAGCATATAAACTTATACGTTTCCTTGGAAACAAAAAACATTGTTAAGATTATATTGTTAATATAACATAACAACATACGAAAAGGAGCAGGATGCAAAATGTCGAAAAAAAAGGTTTCAACTGCCTTCTCCGTTTAGCTTACACATTTCCTTGGAAAGTAAAGACATTGTTAGGTTTATATTGTTAATATAGTATAATAACATAAGAAAAGGGGCAGGGAAGCAAACAAGTCAAATATATAACGTTTTAACTGCCTCTAGCATATAAATCTACACGTTTCATTGGAAACGAAACACATTGTTAAGATTATATTGTTAATATAATATAATAACATACGAAAAGGGGCAAGGATACAAAAAAATTGAAAATAAATCGTTTTAACTGCCTTTAGCATATAAACCTACACGTTTCCCTGGAAACGATAGACATTGTTAAGATTGTATTTTTGATATAATATAATAACCTACGAAAAGGTGGAGGATGAAAAGGAGTAAAAAAAAAAAGCATTCAAGTGCCTTTAGCATATAAACCTACACGTTTCCTTGGAAACGAAAGACATTGTTAAGATAATATTGTTAATATAATATGATAACATACGAAAAGGCGCAGGATGCAAAAAAGTTAAAATAAAGGTTTCAACTGCCTACTCCGTTTAGCTTACACATTTCCTTGGAAACGAACACATTGTTAAGATTGTATTGTTAATATAAAATAATGACATACGAAACGGCGCCAGGATGAAAAAAAGTGGAATAAAAAGGTTCCAACTGCCTACTCCGATTAGCGTAGAGATTTCCTTGGAAACGAAAGACATTGTTAAGATTGTATTGTTAATATAATTTAATAACGTACGAAAAGGCGCTGGATGGTAAAAGGTCGAAATTAAGGTCTCAACTGCCTACTCCTTTTAGCTTGTACATTTCCATGGAAACGAAATACATTGTTAAGATTATATTGTTAATATAATATAATAACATACGAAAAGGCGCAGGATGCAAAAATGTCGAAAATAAAACGTTTTAACTGACTTTACAATATAAACCTTTACGTTTCCTTCGAAACGAAAGACATTGTTAGGATTATATTGTTAATATAATATAATAACATACGAAAAGGCGCAGGATGCAAAAAAGTTGAAAAAAAGGTTTCAACTGCCTACTCCGCTTAGCTTACACATTTCCTTGGAAACTAAAGACATTGTTAAGTTAATATTGTCAATATAGTATAATAATATACGAAAAGGAGCAGGGATGCAAAAATGTCGAAAAAAAAGGTTTCAACTGCTACTCCGTTTAGCTTACAAATTTCCTTGCAAAGTAAAGACATTGTTAGGTTTATATTGTTAATATAGTATAATAACATACGAAAGGGAACTGGGATGCAAAAATGTCGAAAATACAACGTTTTAACTGCCTATAGCATATAAACCTATACGTTTCCTTGGAAACGAAAGACATTGTTAAGATTATATTGTTAATATAATATAATAACATACGAAAAGTCGCAGGATGCAAAAATGTCGAAAATAAAACGTTTTAAATGCCTTTACAATATAAACCTATACGTTTCCTTGGAAACGAATGACATTGTTAAGATTATATGTTTAATATAATATAATAACATTCGAAAAGGCGCAGGATGCAAAAATTCCAAAATATTACGTTTTACTGCCTTTAGCATATAAACCTATACGTTTCCTTGGAAAGGAAAGACAATGTTAAGATTCATTTTTAATATAATGTAATAACATACGAAAAAGGACAGGTATGCAAAAATGTAGAAAATAAAACTTTTTAACTGCCTTTACAATATAAACCTATACGTTTCCTTGGAAACAAAAGACATTGTTAAATTATATTTTTAATATAATATAATAACATACGAAAAGGCGCCGGATGCAATAATGCAAAAATATTATGTTTTAACTGCCTTTAGCATATAAACCTACACGTTTCGTTGGAAACGAAACACATTGTTAAGATTATATTGTTAATATAATATAATATCATTCGAGAAATCGCAGGATGCAAAAATGTCGAAAAAAAAATGATTCAACTGTCTACTCCGTTTAGCTTACACATTTCAACACATTTCCTTGGAAACGAAAGACATTGTTAACGTTATATTGTTAATATAATATAATAACATACGAAAAGGAGGAAGGTTACAAAAAAGTCGAAAATAAAGCGTTTTTACTGTCTTTAGTATATAAATCTACATGTTTCCTTGGAAACGAAAGACGTTGTTAAGATTATATTGTTAATATAATATAATAACATACGAGAAGGCGCAGGATGCAAAAAAGTTGAAATAAAGGTTTCAACTGCCTACTCCGTTTAGCTTACACAATTCCTTCGAAACTAAAGACATTGTTAGGTTTATATTGTTAATATAGTATAATAACATACGAAAAGGAACAGTGATGCAAAAATGTCGAAAATACAACGTTTTAACTGTCTTTAGCATATAAACCTATACGTTTCCTTGGAAAGGAAAGACATTGTTATGATTCTATTGTTAATATAATATTATAACATTCGAATAGGCGCAGGATGCAAAAATGTCGAAAAAAAGTTTCAACTGTCTACTCCGTTTAGCTTACACATTTACACTCAATTCCTTGGAAACGAAAGACGTTGTTAAGATTATATTGTTAATATAATATAATAACTTACGAAAAGGCTCAGGATGCAAAAATTCCAAAATATTACGTTTTAACTGTCTTTAGCATATAAACCTATACGTTTCCTTGGAAACGAAAGAGACATTGTTAATATTATATTGTTAATATAAAATAATAACATACGAAATGGCGCAGGATGCAAAAAAGTCGAAAATATAACTTTTTACTGCCTATAGCATATAAACCTATACGATTCCCTGGGAACGAAAGACATTGTTAAGATTATAATGTTAATATAATATAATAACATACGAAAAAAAGCAGGATGGAATAAAGCCAAAAAATTACTTTTTAACTGCCTTTAGCATTTAAACTTATACGTTTCCTTGGAAACAAAAAACATTGTTAAGATTATATTGTTAATATAACATAACAACATACGAAAAGGAGCAGGATGCAAAAATGTCGAAAAAAAAGGTTTCAACTGCCTTCTCCGTTTAGCTTACACATTTCCTTGGAAAGTAAAGACATTGTTAGGTTTATATTGTTATTATAGTATAATAACATACGAAAAGGAACTGGGATGCAAAAATGTCGAAAATTCAACGTTTTAACCGCCTATAGCATATAAACCTATACGTTTCCTTGGAAACGAAAGACATTGTTACGATTATATTGTTAATATAATATAATAACATACGAAAAGGCGCAGGATGCAAAAATGTCGAAAATAAATCGTATTAACTGCCTACTCAGTTTAGCTTACACATTTCCTTGGAAATGAATGACATTGTTAAGATTATATTGTTAATATAGTATAATAACATAAGAAAAGGGGCAGGGATGCAAACAAGTCAAATATATAACGTTTTAACTGCCTCTAGCATATAAATCTACACGTTTCCTTGGAAACGAAAGACATTGTTAAGATTATATTGTTAATATAATATGATAACATACGAAAAGGCGCAGGATGCAAAAAAGTTGAAATAAAGGTTTCAACTGCCTACTCCGTTTAGCTTACACATTTCCTTGGAAACGAACACATTGTTAATATAAAATAATAACATACGAAACGGCGCAAGGATGAAAAGAAGTCGAATAAAAAGGTTCCAACTGCCTACTCCGATTAGCGTAGACATTTCCTTGGAAACGAAAGACATTGTTAAGATTATATTGTTAATATAATATAATAACGTACGAAAAAGCGCAGGATGGTAAAAGGTCGAAATAAAGGTTTCAACTGCCTACTCCTTTTAGCTTGTACTTTTCCATGGAAACGAAATACATTGTTAAGATTATATTGTTAATATAATATAATAACATACGAAAAGGCGCAGGATGGAAACATGTCGAAAATGAAACGTTTTAACTGCCTTTACGATATAAACCTGTACGTTTCCTTGGAAACGAAAGATATTGTTAGGATTATATTGTTAATATAATATAATAACATACGAAAAGGCGCAGGATGCAAAAAAGTTGAAAAAAAGGTTTCAACTGCCTACTCCGTTTAGCTTACACATTTCCTTGGAAACTAAAGACATTGTTAAGTTAATATTGTCAATATAGTATAATAATATACGACAAGGAGCAGGAATGCAAAAATGTCGAAAAAAAAGGTTTCAACTGCTACTCCGTTTAGCTTACAAATTTCCTTGCAAAGTAGAGTAGAGTAGAGTAGAGTAGAGTGTTTATTTTGTACATGGCCATACATAATATGGATATACACGTCAAAGTAATAAAAAACATCACAGAAAATACACTTACAAACAATCATTCATAAATTCAGGAACTGAATAATAACAATTTTTTAGTAAAAACTTTTTCATATATACTTTAAAACAATTGTAAGACATGACTTTAACTTCATGCGGTAATTTATTAAAAAATGTTATACCTGCATGAGCTGGCGATTTTTCAAATTTCGCCAGTCGGTGACTTAAAGTTGAGGTTGAATGACAATTTCTAGTCTCATATGAATGATAATGAGATTGTTTACAAAAATTATGTTCGTGTAATTTAAACAAAGTCAGACATTTAAAAATATATATACATGGAAATGATAAAATTTTGTACTTAATAAAATAATCCTTACAAGACACTCTACTATTAAGGTTAAAAATTGTTCTCAATACTCTCTTCTGTGCAATAAAAATCCTATTGAAATTAGCATTATTGCCCCATAAGAACACACCATAATTTAAATAAGAAAAAACTAATGCATAGTACACATCTATCAGGGGTTTACTATGAAATATGTCTCTCAATCTCAGAATAGCAAAATTAGCATTATTGATTTTATTAATAACAAAATCAGAGTGATCATTAAAATTTAGTAAATTATCAATATTTATGCCTAGAAATTTTGAATTCTTTTGATCATAAATAATTGAGGAATTGAAGATGAAGCTAAAATCAGTGTTGTTACGTTTGTTAAAAAACTTCAGGCAGACAGTTTTATCAGTATTTAATAATAATTTGTTTCTTTGACACCAATAATTGAGTTGTGAAGCAGCCATCTGAGTCATAATAGTAAGATTTTGTAGATCAGGATCATTGATAATGATAGATGTGTCATCAGCATACATTAAAACCTTACCAACTGTAATAAAGTTTGGTAAGTCATTAATATATAAAATAAAGATCAGAGGGCCCAGGACAGATCCCTGAGGTACACCTCGGGTAATACTAAACATATCTGATATTACATCCTTAATTTTAACACAAATCTTGCGATTGGTTAAGTAAGATTCAATAAAATTTAAAAATTCACCTCTAAAGCCAAGAGCTTCAAGTTTGTTAATTACAAATTTTATATCCAGGCAATCAAAAGCTTTGGATAAATCGAATAAAAGACCAATAGTTTGGTATCCATCATCTAAATGCCTATAAACTGAATTAAAGAAGTCAAAAAGTGCTGACTCCGTGGATCTTCCAGATACAAATCCATGTTGAGCTGAGTTTAGTAGATTATGTTTAGAAATGAATTTTACCATTCTGTTGTAAATAAGACGCTCTATAACTTTTGAAATAGTATTTAAAATTGAGATAGGCCTATAATTAGTTACTGACTTAGCATCACCTTTTTTGTAAATTGGTATAATGAGGGCAATTTTTAATATACTTGGGAAGATTCCCTTTAAAACACACTGGTTAATCAAATAAGACAGTGGTTCAGCTATGATGTCAACAATACTTTTTAATATTTTGATAGAAATTCCATCCAAACCAGTGCTGTTAGATATCTTCATACTATTAATAATATTAACGACTTCGTTAGTTTCAACAGTATCATAACAAAAGCTATAAGAATTATATGGTGCAGTTGTACAAGAAGATAAATTGTTACCAAAGTGGGACTGAACAGCAAGATCAACATGCGTAGAGAAATAGTTACCAAAAGTATTGGCAATATCAAAGTTATCAGTTAGATTTATACCGTTGTTACATAAGACAATATTGTTTGGAGGTTTGCCTCTGTCTAGTTGCTTATTTACAATATTCCAGATTTGTTTTGGTTTATTTTTAGATTTAGCTATGACATCATTAAAATACTCGCGTTTTGAGTCATGTATAAACTTCCTATATGATCTCTTTTTATTTTTATAGTATTGCTGAAGAGTTATATCGTTGTTAAATTGAATTGATAACTTATATAAGTCACGAAGTTCATGACCCATTTTTATAACTTCAGGAGTAATCCATTTCTTATCTTTAGTATTGTTATAATCAAATCTTGGTATCAGGGGTAAATTTAATTCTATAGCATAAGTAATTCTATTGAGAAATTCGTCGAACATTTTCTCAGTTTGATTATTATTTTTTAAATCTGTAAAGTCAGTCATTTTTAGGTAATTGTACAGATTTATAAAATCAGTTTTCAACATTCTTCTATATAATTTATGCTCAACATAAGGTTGTCGATTTTGTGTTGAATGACAAGAGTTGATATTGTAGTAGCGGTGTACAGCTAAATGATCACCTAGATTAGGAGCAATAACATCAGAGACGTGGCTGGCGTCATCATTAGTTATTATATAGTCAATTTTAGACATTGACCTCACCCCATGTTTGTTTACAGCTATTCTAGTTGGTTCAAATGAGGTGCATCGTAAATTAAAACTTTTAATTACATCAATAAGCATTCTCTTCTGAAGACTGTTGTCTAATAGATTAATGTTAAAATCACCACACACATACAAAATTTTACTAATTTTAGAAAAATGAACTAATATGTCATACAATTTTGCATAAAATATATTATAATCCCCGTCACAAGATCGGTAAATATTGATAATGCAACATTCATAATTAAGTTCTGGTGCTGTTACTTTAATAGCACAACATTCTAAACTCATCTCTACACTGAAAGAACTGCAATCCATTGGACTATATGTGTATAAATTACTTTCTTTGAAGTAAATTAGACAACCACCACACGCATGAGACTTTCGACAGTATAATGCTGCTAATTTATAATTTCGTAAAATCATAGTTTGTATTTGATTTTTATTACAGTGATGTTCAGTAATACATAGTGCATCCGAGTCCAACTCTTCAGAAAAAACTTCAAGTTGAGACATTTTATTCGTGAGAGACTGAACATTAACTGCTGTCAATTTAAATCTTTTTGTAGTAGGCCTATTAAGATCCTCTTTAGCACAGCTATTCATGTCTGGTTGACATTTTCTGGTTGTAGGTTTGAACATCATTCCTTCTGAGGTTCCCTCTTGCGCATGTGAAAAAACTCATTAATGCAAGCCCCACTTGGCCAGATCGAATGATCCATAGCCTTGTCAAAATTATTATCGTATATACTAATTTTAAAAGATGCATACTGTCCTACATGTTTGGCTACCAGCCAAGACATTGTTAGGTTTATATTGTTAATATAGTATAATAACATATGAAAAGGAACTGGGATGCAAAAATGTCGAAAATACAACGTTTTAACAGCCTATAGCATATAAACCTATACGTTTCCTTGGAAACGAAAGACATTGTTAAGATTATATTGTTAATATAATATAATAGCATACGAAAAGGCGCAGGATGCAAAAATGTCGAAAATAAATCGTTTTAACTGCTTTTACAATATAAACCTATACGTTTCCTGGGAAACGAAAGACATTGTTAAGATTATATTGTTAATATAATATAATAACATACGAAAAGGCGCAGGATGCAAAAATACCAAAATATTACGTTTTAACTGCCTTTAGCATATAAACCTATACGTTTCCTTGGAAACGAAAGACATTGTTAAGATTATATTGTTAATATAATATAATAACATACGAAAAGTCGCAGGATGCAAAAATGTCGAAAATAAAACGTTTTAACTGCGTTTACAATATAAACCTATACGTTTCCTTGGAAACGAATGACATTGTTAAGATTATATTGTTAATATAATATAATAACATACGAAAAGGCTCAGGATTCAAAAATTCAAAAATATTACGTTTTAACTGCCTTTAGCATATAAACCTATACGTTTCCTTGGAAAGGAAAGACATTGTTATGATTATATTGTTAATATAATATTATAACATTCGAATAGGCGCAGGATGCAAAAATGTCGAAAATAAGTTTCAACTGTCTACTCCGTTTAGCTTACACATTTACACTCATTTCCTTGGAAACGAAAGACATTGTTAAGATTATATTGTTAATATAATATAATAACATACGAAAAGGAGCAAGGTTACAAAAAAGTCGAAAATGAAGGGTTTTTACTGTCTTTACCATATAAACCTACACGTTTCCTTGGAAACGAATGACATTGCTAAGATTATATTGTTAATATAATATAATAACATACGAAAAGGCTCAGGATGCAAAAATTCCAAAATATTACGTGTTAACAGCCTTTTGCATATAAACCTATACGTTTCCTTGGAAACGAAAGACATTGTTAAAATATATTTTTAATATAATATAATAACATACAAAAAGGCGCAAGATGCAAAAAAGTAGGAAAAAAATGTTTCAAGTGCCTTTAGCATTTAAACCTACACGTTTACTTGGAATCGAAAGACTTTGTTATGATTATATTGTTAATATAATATTTAACATACGAAAAGGCAGGATGCAAAAATGCCAAAATATTACCTTTTAACTGCCTTTAGCACATAAACCTATACGTTTCCTTGGAAACGAAAGACATTGTTATGATTATATTGTTAATATAATAACATTCGAAAAGGCACAGGATGCAAAAATGTCGAAAAAAAGTTTCAACTGTCTACTCCGTTTAGCTTACACATTTCAACTCATTTCCTTGGAAACGAAAGACATTGCTAAGATTATATTGTTAATATAATATAATAACGTACGAAAAGGGACATGGATGGAGAAATGTCGAAAACAAAACGTTTTAACTGCCTTTACAATATGAGCCTATACGTTTCCTTGGAAGCCAAAGTCATTTTTAAGATTATATTGTTAATATAATATGCGCAGGATGCAAAAAAGTCGAAAAAAGAGGTTTCAACTGGCTACTCCGTTTAGCTTACACATTTCCTTGGAAACTAAAGACATTGTTAGGTTTATATTGTTAATGTAATATAATAACATACGAAAGGGAGCAGGATGCAAAAATGCCAATATATTACATTTTAACTCCCTTTAGCATATAAACCTATACGTTTCCTTGGAAACGAAAGACATTGTTAAGATTATATTGTTAATATAATATAATAACATGCGAAAAGGCGCAGGATGCAAAAATTCCAAAATATTACGTTTTAACTGCCTTTAGCATATACGTTTCCTTGTAAACGAAAAACATTGTTAAGATTATATTGTTAATATAATATAAACCCATACGAAATGCGCACGATGCAAAAAAGTCGAATAAAAAGGTTTCAACTGACTACTCCCTTTAGCTTACACATTTCAATGGAGACGAAAGACATTGTTAGGATAAGATTGTTAATATAATATAAAAACATACGAAAAAGGACAGGGATGCAAAAGTGTCGAAAATAAGACGTTTTAACTGCCTTTACAATATAAACCTATTCGTTTCCTTGGAAACGAATGACATTGTTAAGATTATATTGTAAATATAATATAATAACATACGAAAAGCGCAGGATGCAAAAAAGTAGAAAAGAAAAGGTTTCAAATGCATCCTCCGTTTAACTTACACATTTCCTTGGAAACTAAAGACATTGTTAAGTTAATATTGTCAATATAGTATAATAACATACGAAAAGGAGCAAGGTTACAAAAAAGTCGAAAATGAAGGGTTTTTACTGTCTTTACCATATAAACCTACACGTTTCCTTGGAAACGAATGACATTGCTAAGATTATATTGTTAATATAATATAATAACATACGAAACGGCTCAGGATGCAAAAATTCCAAAATATTACGTTTTAACTGTCTTTAGCATATACACCTATACGTTTCCTTGGAAACGAAAGAGACATTGTTAATATTATATTGTTAATATAAAAATAATAACATACGAAATGGCTCAGGATGCAAAAAAGTCGAAAATATACCTTTTTAACTGCCTTTAGCATATAAACCTATACGATTCCTTGGGAACGAAAGACATTGTTAAGATTATAATGTTAATATAATATAATAACATACGAAAAAAAGCAGGATGCAATAAAGCCAAAAAATTACTTTTTAACTGCCTTTAGCATATAAACTTATACGTTTCCTTGGAAACAAAAAACATTGTTAAGATTATATTGTTAATATAACATAACAACATACGAAAAGGAGCAGGATGCAAAATGTCGAAAAAAAGGTTTCAACTGCCTTCTCCGTTTAGCTTACACATTTCCTTGGAAATTAAAGACATTGTTAGGTTTATATTGTTAATATAGTATAATAACATACGAAGAGGAACTGGGATGGAAAAATGTCGAAAATACAACGTTTTAACTGCTTACAGCATATAAACCTATACGTTTCCTTGGAAACGAAAGACATTGTTACGATTATATAGTTAATATAGTATAATAACATACGAAAAGGCGCAGGATGCAAAAATGTCGAAAATAAATCGTTTTAACTGCCTACTCAGTTTAGCTTACACATTTCCTTGGAAATGAATGACATTGTTAAGATTATATTGTTAATATAGTATAATAACATAAGAAAAGGGGCAGGGAAGCAAACTAGTCAAATATATAACGTTTTAACTGCCTCTAGCATATAAATCTACACGTTTCCTTGGAAACGAAACACATTGTTAAGATTATATTGTTAATATAATATAATAACATACGAAAAGGGGCAAGGATACAAAAAAATTGAAAATAAATCGTTTTAACTGCCTTTAGCATATAAACCTACACGTTTCCCTGGAAACGATAGACATTGTTAAGATTATATTTTTGATATAATATAATAACCTACGAAAAGGTGGAGGATGAAAAAGAGTAAAAAAAAAAGCATTCAAGTGCCTTTAGCATATAAACCTACACGTTTCCTTGGAAACGAAAGACATTGTTAAGATAATATTGTTAATATAATATGATAACATACGAAAAGGCGCAGGATGCAAAAAAGTTGAAATAAAGGTTTCAACTGCCTACTCCGTTTAGCTTACACATTTCCTTGGAAACGAACACATTGTTAAGATTGTATTGTTAATATAAAATAATGACATACGAAACGGCGCCAGGATGAAAAAAAGTGGAATAAAAAGGTTCCAACTGCCTACTCCGATTAGCGTAGAGATTTCCTTGGAAACGAAAGACATTGTTAAGATTGTATTGTTAATATAATTTAATAACGTACGAAAAGGCGCAGGATGGTAAAAGGTCGAAATTAAGGTTTCAACTGCCTACTCCTTTTAGCTTGTACATTTCCATGGAAACGAAATACATTGTTAAGATTATATTGTTAATATAATATAATAACATACGAAAAGGCGCAGGATGCAAAAATGTCGAAAATAAAACGTTTTAACTGACTTTACAATATAAACCTGTACGTTTCCTTCGAAACGAAAGACATTGTTAGGATTATGTTGTTAATATAATATAATAACATACGAAAAGGCGCAGGATGCAAAAAAGTTAAAAAAAAGGTTTCAACTGCCTACTCCGCTTAGCTTACACATTTCCTTGGAAACTATAGACATTGTTAAGTTAATATTGTCAATATAGTATAATAATATACGAAAAGGAGCAGGGATGCAAAAATGTCGAAAAAAAAGGTTTCAACTGCTACTCCGTTTAGCTTACAAATTTCCTTGCAAAGTAAAGACATTGTTAGGTTTATATTGTTAATATAGTATAATAACATACGAATAGGAACTGGGATGCAAAAATGTCGAAAATACAACGTTTTAACTGCCTATAGCATATAAACCAATACGTTTCCTTGGAAACGAAAGACATTGTTAAGATTATATTGTTAATATAATATAATAACATACGAAAAGGCGCAGGATGCAAAAATGTCGAAAATAAATAGTTTTAACTGCTTTTACAATATAAACCTATACGTTTCCTTGGAAACGAAAGACATTGTTAAGATTATATTGTTAATATAATATAATAACATACGAAAAGGCGCAGGATGCAAAAATACCAAAATATTACGTGTTAACTGCCTTTAGCATATAAACCTATACGTTTCCTTGGAAACGAAAGACATTGTTAAGATTATATTGTTAATATAATATAATAACATACGAAAAGTCGCAGGATGCAAAAATGTCGAAAATAAAACGTTTTAAATGCCTTTACAATATAAACCTATACGTTTCCTTGGATACGAATGACATTGTTAAGATTATATGTTTAATATATTATAATAACATACGAAAAGGCTCAGGATGCAAAAGTTCCAAAATATTACGTTTTAGCTGCCTTTAGCATATAAACCTATACGTTTCCTTGGAAAGGAAAGACATTGTTATGATTATATTGTTAATATAATATTATAACATTCGAATAGGCGCAGGATGCAAAAATGTCGAAAATAAGTTTCAACTGTCTACTCCGTTTAGCTTACACATTTACACTCATTTCCTTGGAAACGAAAGACATTGTTAAGATTATATTGTTAATATAATATAAACCCATACGAAATGCGCACGATGCAAAAAAGTCGAATAAAAAGGTTTCAACTGACTACTCCCTTTAGCTTACACATTTCCTTGGAGACGAAAGACATTGTTAAGTTAATATTGTCAATATAGTATAATAACATACGAAAAGGAGCAAGGTTACAAAAAAGTCGAAAATGAAGGGTTTTTACTGTCTTTACCATATAAACCTACACGTTTCCTTGGAAACGAATGACATTGCTAAGATTATATTGTTAATATAATATAATAACATACGAAACGGCTCAGGATGCAAAAATTCCAAAATATTACGTTTTAACTGTTTTTAGCATATACACCTATACGTTTCCTTGGAAACGAAAGAGACATTGTTAATATTATATTGTTAATATAAAAATAATAACATACGAAATGGCTCAGGATGCAAAAAAGTCGAAAATATACCTTTTTAACTGCCTTTAGCATATAAACCTATACGATTCCTTGGGAACGAAAGACATTGTTAAGATTATAATGTTAATATAATATAATAACATACGAAAAAAAGCAGGATGCAATAAAGCCAAAAAATTACTTTTTAACTGCCTTTAGCACATAAACTTATACGTTTCCTTGGAAACAAAAAACATTGTTAAGATTATATTGTTAATATAACATAACAACATACGAAAAGGAGCAGGATGCAAAATGTCGAAAAAAAAGGTTTCAACTGCCTTCTCCGTTTAGCTTACACATTTCCTTGGAAAGTAAAGACATTGTTATGTTTATATTGTTAATATAGTATAATAACATACGAAGAGGAACTGGGATGCAAAAATGTCGAAAATACAACGTTTTAACTGCTTATAGCATATAAACCTATACGTTTCCCTGGAAACGAAAGACATTGTTACGATTATATAGTTAATATAGTATAATAACATACGAAAAGGCGCAGGATGCAAAAATGTCGAAAATAAATCGTTTTAACTGCCTACTCAGTTTAGCTTACACATTTCCTTGGAAATGAATGACATTGTTAAGATTATATTGTTAATATAGTATAATAACATAAGAAAAGGGACAGGGAAGCAAACTAGTCAAATATATAACGTTTTAACTGCCTCTAGCATATAAATCTACACGTTTCCTTGGAAACGAAACACATTGTTAAGATTATATTGTTAATATAATATAATAACATACGAAAAAGTGCAAGGATACAAAAAAATTGAAAATAAATCGTTTTAACTGCCTTTAGCATATAAACCTACACGTTTCCCTGGAAACGATAGACATTGTTAAGATTATATTTTTGATATAATATAATAACCTACGAAAAGGTGGAGGATGAAAAAGAGTAAAAAAAAAAGCATTCAAGTGCCTTTAGCATATAAGCCTACACGTTTCCTTGGAAACGAAAGACATTGTTAAGATAATATTGTTAATATAATATGATAACATACGAAAAGGCGCAGGATGCAAAAAAGTTGAAATAAAGGTTTCAACTGCCTACTCCGTTTAGCTTACACATTTCCTTGGAAACGAACACATTGTTAAGATTGTATTGTTAATATAAAATAATGACATACGAAACGGCGCCAGGATGAAAAAAAGTGGAATAAAAAGGTTCCAACTGCCTACTCCGATTAGCGTAGAGATTTCCTTGGAAACGAAAGACATTGTTAAGTTTGTATTGTTAATATAATTTAATAACGTACGAAAAGGCGCAGGATGGTAAAAGGTCGAAATTAAGGTTTCAACTGCCTACTCCTTTTAGCTTGTACATTTCCATGGAAACGAAATACATTGTTAAGATTATATTGTTAATATAATATAATAACATACGAAAAGGCGCAGGATGCAAAAATGTCGAAAATAAAACGTTTTAACTGACTTTACAATATAAACCTGTACGTTTCCTTCGAAACGAAAGACATTGTTAGGATTATATTGTTAATATAATATAATAACATACGAAAAGGCGCAGGATGCAAAAAAGTTGAAAAAAAGGTTTCAACTGCCTACTCCGCTTAGCTTACACATTTCCTTGGAAACTAAAGACATTGTTAAGTTAATATTGTCAATATAGTATAATAATATATGAAAAGGAGCAGGGATGCAAAAATGTCGAAAAAAAAGGTTTCAACTGCTACTCCGTTTAGCTTACAAATTTCCTTGCAAAGTAAAGACATTGTTAGGTTTATATTGTTAATATAGTATAATAACATACGAATAGGAACTGGGATGCAAAAATGTCGAAAATACAACGTTTTAACTGCCTATAGCATATAAACCTATACGTTTCCTTGGAAACGAAAGACATTGTTAAGATTATATTGTTAATATAATATAATAACATACGAAAAGGCGCAGGATGCAAAAATGTCGAAAATAAATAGTTTTAACTGCTTTTACAATATAAACTTATACGTTTCCTTGGAAACAAAAGACATTGTTAAGATTATATTGTTAATATAATATAATAACATACGAAAAGGCGCAGGATGCAAAAATAACAAAATATTACGTGTTAACTGCCTTTAGCATATAAACCTATACGTTTCCTTGGAAACGAAAGACATTGTTAAGATTATATTGTTAATATAATATAATAACATACGAAAAGTCGCAGGATGCAAAAATGTCGAAAATAAAACGTTTTAAATGCCTTTACAATATAAACCTATACGTTTCCTTGGAAACGAATGACATTGTTAAGATTATATGTTTAATATAATATAATAACATACGAAAAGGCTCAGGATGCAAAAGTTCCAAAATATTACGTTTTAGCTGCCTTTAGCATATAAACCTATACGTTTCCTTGGAAAGGAAAGACATTGTTATGATTATATTGTTAATATAATATTATAACATTCGAATAGGCGCAGGATGCAAAAATGTCGAAAATAAGTTTCAACTGTCTACTCCGTTTAGCTTACACATTTACACTCATTTCCTTGGAAACGAAAGACATTGTTAAGATTATATTGTTAATATAATATAAACCCATACGAAATGCGCACGATGCAAAAAAGTCGAATAAAATGGTTTCAACTGACTACTCCCTTTAGCTTACACATTTCCTTGGAGACGAAAGACATTGTTAGGATAAGATTGTTAATATAATATAAAAACATACGAAAAAGGACAGGGATGCAAAAGTGTCGAAAATAAGACGTTTTAACTGCCTTTACAATATAAACCTATACGTTTCCTTGGAAACGAATGACATTGTTAAGATTATATTGTAAATATAATATAATAACATACGAAAAGCGCAGGATGCAAAAAAGTAGAAAAGAAAAGGTTTCAAATGCATCCTCCGTTTAACTTACACATTTCCTTGGAAACTAAAGACATTGTTAAGTTAATATTGTCAATATAGTATAATAACATACGAAAAGGAGCAAGGTTACAAAAAAGTCGAAAATGAAGGGTTTTTACTGTCTTTACCATATGAACCTACACGTTTCCTTGGAAACGAATGACATTGCTAAGATTATATTGTTAATATAATATAATAACATACGAAACGGCTCAGGATGCAAAAATTCCAAAATATTACGTTTTAACTGTCTTTAGCATATACACCTATACGTTTCCTTGGAAACGAAAGAGACATTGTTAATATTATATTGTTAATATAAAAATAATAACATACGAAATGGCTAAGGATGCAAAAAAGTCGAAAATATACCTTTTTAACTGCCTTTGGCATATAAACCTATACGATTCCTTGGGAACGAAAGACATTGTTAAGATTATATTGTTAATATAATATTATAACATTCGAATAGGCGCAGGATGCAAAAATGTCGAAAATAAGTTTCAACTGTCTACTCCGTTTAGCTTACACATTTACACTCATTTCCTTGGAAACGAAAGACATTGTTAAGATTATATTGTTAATATAATATAATAACATACGAAAAGGAGCAAGGTTACAAAAAAGTCGAAAATGAAGGGTTTTTACTGTCTTTACCATATAAACCTACACGTTTCCTTGGAAACGAATGACATTGCTAAGATTATATTGTTAATATAATATAATAACATACGAAAAGGCTCAGGATGCAAAAATTCCAAAATATTACGTGTTAACAGCCTTTAGCATATAAACCTATACGTTTCCTTGGAAACGAAAGACATTGTTAAAATATATTTTTAATATAATATAATAACATACAAAAAGGCGCAAGATGCAAAAAAGTAGGAAAAAAATGTTTCAAGTGCCTTTAGCATTTAAATCTACACGTTTACTTGGAATCGAAAGACTTTGTTAAGATTATATTGTTAATATAATATTTAACATACGAAAAGGCAGGATGCAAAAATGCCAAAATATTACCTTTTAACTGCCTTTAGCACATAAACCTATACGTTTCCTTGGAAACGAAAGACATTGTTATGATTATATTGTTAATATAATAACATTCGAAAAGGCGCAGGATGCAAAAATGTCGAAAAAAAGTTTCAACTGTCTACTCCGTTTAGCTTACACATTTCAACTCATTTCCTTGGAAACGAAAGACATTGCTAAGATTATATTGTTAATATAATATAATAACGTACGAAAAGGGACATGGATGGAGAAATGTCGAAAACAAAACGTTTTAACTGCCTTTACAATATGAGCCTATACGTTTCCTTGGAAGCCAAAGTCATTTTTAAGATTATATTGTTAATATAATATGCGCAGGATGCAAAAAAGTCGAAAAAAGAGGTTTCAACTGGCTACTCCCTTTAGCTTACACATTTCAATGGAGACGAAAGACATTGTTAGGATAAGATTGTTAATATAATATAAAAACATACGAAAGGGAGCAGGATGCAAAAATGCCAATATATTACATTTTAACTGCCTTTAGCATATAAACCTATCCGTTTCCTTGGAAACGAAAGACATTGTTAAGATTATATTGTTAATATAATATAATAACATGCGAAAAGGCGCAGGATGCAAAAATTCCAAAATATTACGTTTTAACTGCCTTTAGCATATACGTTTCCTTGTAAACGAAAAACATTGTTAAGATTATATTGTTAATATAATATAAACCCATACGAAATGCGCACGATGCAAAAAAGTCGAATAAAAAGGTTTCAACTGACTACTCCCTTTAGCTTACACATTTCAATGGAGACGAAAGACATTGTTAGGATAAGATTGTTAATATAATATAAAAACATACGAAAAAGGACAGGGATGCAAAAGTGTCGAAAATAAGACGTTTTAACTGCCTTTACAATATAAACCTATTCGTTTCCTTGGAAACGAATGACATTGTTAAGATTATATTGTAAATATAATATAATAACATACGAAAAGCGCAGGATGCAAAAAAGTAGAAAAGAAAAGGTTTCAAATGCATCCTCCGTTTAACTTACACATTTCCTTGGAAACTAAAGACATTGTTAAGTTAATATTGTCAATATAGTATAATAACATACGAAAAGGAGCAAGGTTACAAAAAAGTCGAAAATGAAGGGTTTTTACTGTCTTTACCATATAAACCTACACGTTTCCTTGGAAACGAATGACATTGCTAAGATTATATTGTTAATATAATATAATAACATACGAAACGGCTCAGGATGCAAAAATTCCAAAATATTACGTTTTAACTGTCTTTAGCATATACACCTATACGTTTCCTTGGAAACGAAAGAGACATTGTTAATATTATATTGTTAATATAAAAATAATAACATACGAAATGGCTCAGGATGCAAAAAAGTCGAAAATATACCTTTTTAACTGCCTTTAGCATATAAACCTATACGATTCCTTGGGAACGAAAGACATTGTTAAGATTATAATGTTAATATAATATAATAACATACGAAAAAAAGCAGGATGCAATAAAGCCAAAAAATTACTTTTTAACTGCCTTTAGCATATAAACTTATACGTTTCCTTGGAAACAAAAAACATTGTTAAGATTATATTGTTAATATAACATAACAACATACGAAAAGGAGCAGGATGCAAAATGTCGAAAAAAAAGGTTTCAACTGCCTTCTCCGTTTAGCTTACACATTTCCTTGGAAATTAAAGACATTGTTAGGTTTATATTGTTAATATAGTATAATAACATACGAAGAGGAACTGGGATGGAAAAATGTCGAAAATACAACGTTTTAACTGCTTATAGCATATAAACCTATACGTTTCCTTGGAAACGAAAGACATTGTTACGATTATATAGTTAATATAGTATAATAACATACGAAAAGGCGCAGGATGCAAAAATGTCGAAAATAAATCGTTTTAACTGCCTACTCAGTTTAGCTTACACATTTCCTTGGAAATGAATGACATTGTTAAGATTATATTGTTAATATAGTATAATAACATAAGAAAAGGGGCAGGGAAGCAAACTAGTCAAATATATAACGTTTTAACTGCCTCTAGCATATAAATCTACACGTTTCCTTGGAAACGAAACACATTGTTAAGATTATATTGTTAATATAATATAATAACATACGAAAAGGGGCAAGGATACAAAAAAATTGAAAATAAATCGTTTTAACTGCCTTTAGCATATAAACCTACACGTTTCCCTGGAAACGATAGACATTGTTAAGATTTATTTTTGATATAATATAATAACCTACGAAAAGGTGGAGGATGAAAAAGAGTAAAAAAAAAAGCATTCAAGTGCCTTTAGCATATAAACCTACACGTTTCCTTGGAAACGAAAGACATTGTTAAGATAATATTGTTAATATAATATGATAACATACGAAAAGGCGCAGGATTCAAAAAAGTTGAAATAAAGGTTTCAACTGCCTACTCCGTTTAGCTTACACATTTCCTTGGAAACGAACACATTGTTAAGATTGTATTGTTAATATAAAATAATGACATACGAAACGGCGCCAGGATGAAAAAAAGTGGAATAAAAAGGTTCCAACTGCCTACTCCGATTAGCGTAGAGATTTCCTTGGAAACGAAAGACATTGTTAAGATTGTATTGTTAATATAATTTAATAACGTACGAAAAGGCGCAGGATGGTAAAAGGTCGAAATTAAGGTTTCTACTGCCTACTTCTTTTAGCTTGTACATTTCCATGGAAACGAAATACATTGTTAAGATTATATTGTTAATATAATATAATAACATACGAAAAGGCGCAGGATGCAAAAATGTCGAAAATAAAACGTTTTAACTGACTTTACAATATAAACCTGTACGTTTCCTTCGAAACGAAAGACATTGTTAGGATTATATTGTTAATATAATATAATAACATACGAAAAGGCGCAGGATGCAAAAAAGTTGAAAAAAAGGTTTCAACTGCCTACTCCGCTTAGCTTACACATTTCCTTGGAAACTAAAGACATTGTTAAGTTAATATTGTCAATATAGTATAATAATATACGAAAAGGAGCAGGGATGCAAAAATGTCGAAAAAAAAGGTTTCAACTGCTACTCCGTTTAGCTTACAAATTTCCTTGCAAAGTAAAGACATTGTTAGGTTTATATTGTTAATATAGTATAATAACATACGAATAGGAACTGGGATGCAAAAATGTCGAAAATACAACGTTTTAACTGCCTATAGCATATAAACCTATACGTTTCCTTGGAAACGAAAGACATTGTTAAGATTATATTGTTAATATAATATAATAACATACGAAAAGGCGCAGGATGCAAAAATGTCGAAAATAAATAGTTTTAACTGCTTTTACAATATAAACCTATACGTTTCCTTGGAAACGAAAGACATTGTTAAGATTATATTGTTAATATAATATAATAACATACGAAAAGGCGCAGGATGCAAAAATACCAAAATATTACGTGTTAACTGCCTTTGGCATATAAACCTATACGTTTCCTTGGAAACGAAAGACATTGTTAAGATTATATTGTTAATATAATATAATAACATACGAAAAGTCGCAGGATGCAAAAATGACGAAAATAAAACGTTTTAAATGCCTTTACAATATAAACCTATACGTTTCCTTGGAAACGAATGACATTGTTAAGATTATATGTTTAATATAATATAATAACATTCGAAAAGGCTCAGGATGCAAAAGTTCCAAAATATTACGTTTTAGCTGCCTTTAGCATATAAACCTATATGTTTCCTTGGAAAGGAAAGACATTGTTATGATTATATTGTTAATATAATATTATAACATTCGAATTGGCGCAGGATGCAAAAATGTCGAAAATAAGTTTCAACTGTCTACTCCGTTTAGCTTACACATTTACACTCATTTCCTTGGAAACGAAAGACATTGTTAAGATTATATTGTTAATATAATATAAACCCGTACGAAATGCGCACGATGCAAAAAAGTCGAATAAAAAGGTTTCAACTGACTACTCCCTTTAGCTTACACATTTCCTTGGAGACGAAAGACATTGTTAGGATAAGATTGTTAATATAATATAAAAACATACGAAAAAGGACAGGGATGCAAAAGTGTCGAAAATAAGACGTTTTAACTGCCTTTACAATATAAACCTATACGTTTCCTTGGAAACGAATGACATTGCTAAGATTATATTGTTAATATAATATAATAACATACGAAACGGCTCAGGATGCAAAAATTCCAAAATATTACGTTTTAACTGTCTTTAGCATATACACCTATACGTTTCCTTGGAAACGAAAGAGACATTGTTAATATTATATTGTTAATATAAAAATAATAACATACGAAATGGCTCAGGATGCAAAAAAGTCGAAAATATACCTTTTTAACTGCCTTTAGCATATAAACCTATACGATTCCTTGGGAACGAAAGACATTGTTAAGATTATAATGTTAATATAATATAATAACATACGAAAAAAAGCAGGATGCAATAAAGCCAAAAAATTACTTTTTAACTGCCTTTAGCACATAAACTTATACGTTTCCTTGGAAACAAAAAACATTGTTAAGATTATATTGTTAATATAACATAACAACATACGAAAAGGAGCAGGATGCAAAATGTCGAAAAAAAGGTTTCAACTGCCTTCTCCGTTTAGCTTACACATTTCCTTGGAAAGTAAAGACATTGTTATGTTTATATTGTTAATATAGTATAATAACATACGAAGAGGAACTGGGATGCAAAAATGTCGAAAATACAACGTTTTAACTGCTTATAGCATATAAACCTATACGTTTCCCTGGAAACGAAAGACATTGTTACGATTATATAGTTAATATAGTATAATAACATACGAAAAGACGCAGGATGCAAAAATGTCGAAAATAAATCGTTTTAACTGCCTACTCAGTTTAGCTTACACATTTCCTTGGAAATGAATGACATTGTTAAGATTATATTGTTAATATAATATAATAACATACGAAAAGGGGCAAGGATACAAAAAAATTTAAAATAAATCGTTTTAACTGCCTTTAGCATATAAACCTACACGTTTCCCTGGAAACGATAGACATTGTTAAGATTATATTTTTGATATAATATAATAACCTACGAAAAGGTGGAGGATGAAAAAGAGTAAAAAAAAAGCATTCAAGTGCCTTTAGTATATAAACCTACACGTTTCCTTGGAAACGAAAGACATTGTTAAGATAATATTGTTAATATAATATGATAACATACGAAAAGGCGCAGGATGCAAAAAAGTTGAAATAAAGGTTTCAACTGCCTACTCCGTTTAGCTTACACATTTCCTTGGAAACGAACACATTGTTAAGATTGTATTGTTAATATAAAATAATGACATACGAAACGGCGCCAGGATGAAAAAAAGTGGAATAAAAAGGTTCCAACTGCCTACTCGGATTAGCGTAGAGATTTCCTTGGAAACGAAAGACATTGTTAAGATTGTATTGTTAATATAATTTAATAACGTACGAAAAGGCGCAGGATGGTAAAAGGTCGAAATTAAGGTTTCAACTGCCTACTCCTTTTAGCTTGTACATTTCCATGGAAACGAAATACATTGTTAAGATTATATTGTTAATATAATATAATAACATACGAAAAGGCGCAGGATGCAAAAATGTCGAAAATAAAACGTTTTAACTGACTTTACAATATAAACCTGTACGTTTCCTTCGAAACGAATGACATTGTTAGGATTATATTGTTAATATAATATAATAACATACGAAAAGGCGCAGGATGCAAAAAAGTTGAAAAAAAGGATTCAACTGCCTACTCCGCTTAGCTTACACATTTCCTTGGAAACTAAAGACATTGTTAAGTTAATATTGTCAATATAGTATAATAATATACGAAAAGGAGCAGGGATGCAAAAATGTCGAAAAAAAGGTTTCAACTGCTACTCCGTTTAGCTTACAAATTTCCTTGCAAAGTAAAGACATTGTTAGGTTTATATTGTTAATATAGTATAATAACATACGAAAAGGAACTGGGATGCAAAAATGTCGAAAATACAACGTTTTAACTGCCTATGCATATAAACCTATACGTTTCCTTGGAAACGAAAGACATTGTTAAGATTATATTGTTAATATAATATAATAACATACGAAAAGTCGCAGGATGCAAAAATGTCGAAAATAAAACGTTTTAAATGCCTTTACAATATAAACCTATACGTTTCCTTAGAAACGAATGACATTGTTAAGATTATATGTTTAATATAATATTATAACATACGAAAAGGCGCAGGATGCAAAAATTCCAAAATATTACGTTTTAACTGCCTTTAGCATATAAACCTATACGTTTCCTTGGAAAGGAAAGACAATGTTAAGATTCATTTTTAATATAATGTAATAACATACGAAAAAGGACAGGTATGCAAAAATGTAGAAAATAAAACTTTTTAACTGCCTTTACAATATAAACCTATACGTTTCCTTGGAAACAAAAGACATTGTTAAATTATATTTTTAATATAATATAATAACATACGAAAAGGCGCCGGATGCAATAATGCAAAAATATTATGTTTTAACTGCCTTTAGCATATAAACCTACACGTTTCGTTGGAAACGAAACACATTGTTAAGATTATATTGTTAATATAATATCATTCGAGAAGGCGCAGGATGCAAAAATGTCGAAAAAAAAAATGATTCAACTGTCTACTCCGTTTAGCTTACACATTTCAACACATTTCCTTGGAAACGAAACACATTGTTAACGTTATATTGTTAATATAATATAATAACATACGAAAAGGAAAAGGTTACAAAAAAGTAGAAAATAAAGCGTTTTTACTGTCTTTAGTATATAAATCTACATGTTTCCTTGGAAACGAAAGACGTTGTTAAGATTATAATGTTAATATAATATAATAACATACGAGTAGGCGCAGGATGCAAAAAAGGCGAAAATATAACATATAACGTTTTAACTACCTTTATAATATAAAACTATACGTTTCCTTGTAAACGAAAGACATTGTTAAGATTATATTGTTAATATAGTATAACATACAAAAAAGACGCAGGATGGAAAAAAGTCGAAAAAAAAGCTTTCAACTGCCTACTCCGTTTAGCTTACACAATTCCTTCGAAACTAAAGACATTGTTAGGTTTATATTGTTAATATAGTATAATAACATACGAAAAGGAACAGGGATGCAAATATGTCGAAAATACAACGTTTTAACTGTCTTTAGCATATAAACCTATACGTTTCCTTGGAAACGAAAGACATTGTTAAGATTATATTGTTAATATAATATAATAACATACGAAAAGGCTCAGGATGCAAAAATTCCAAAATATTACGTTTTAACTGCCTTTAGCATATAAACCTATACGTTTCCTTGGAAAGGAAAGACATTGTTATGATTATATTGTTAATATAATATTATAACATTCGAATAGGCGCAGGATGCAAAAATGTCGAAAAAAAGTTTCAACTGGCTACTCCGTTTAGCTTACACATTTACACTCAATTCCTTGGAAACGAAAGACGTTGTTAAGATTATATTGTTAATATAATATAATAACATACGAAAAGGAGCAAGGTTACAAAAAAGTCGAAAATGAAGGGTTTTTACTGTCTTTACCATATAAACCTACACGTTTCCTTGGAAACGAATGACATTGCTAAGATTATATTGTTAATATAATATAATAACTTACGAAAAGGCTCAGGATGCAAAAATTCCAAAATATTACGTTTTAACTGTCTTTAGCATATAAACCTATACGTTTCCTTGGAAACGAAAGAGACATTGTTAATATAAAATAATAACATACGAAATGGCGCAGGATGCAAAAAAGTCGAAATTATAACTTTTTACTGCCTTTAGCATATAAACCTATACGATTCCTTGGGAACGAAAGACATTGTTAAGATTATAATGTTAATATAATATAATAACATACGAAAAAAAGCAGGATGCAATAAAGCCAAAAAATTACTTTTTAACTGCCTTTAGCATTTAAACTAATACGTTTCCTTGGAAACAAAAAACATTGTTAAGATTATATTGTTAATATAACATAACAACATACGAAAAGGAGCAGGATGCAAAAATGTCGAAAAAAAAGGTTTCAACTGCCTTCTCCGTTTAGCTTACACATTTCCTTGGAAAGTAAAGACATTGTTAGGTTTATATTGTTATTATAGTATAATAACATACGAAAAGGAACTGGGATGCAAAAATGTCGAAAATACAACGTTTTAACTGCCTATAGCATATAAACCTATACGTTTCCTTGGAAACGAAAGACATTGTTACGATTATATTGTTAATATAATATAATAACATACGAAAAGGCGCAGGATGCAAAAATGTCGAAAATAAATCGTTTTAACTGCCTACTCAGTTTAGCTTACACATTTCCTTGGAAATGAATGACATTGTTAAGATTATATTGTTAATATAGTATAATAACATAAGAAAAGGGGCAGGGATGCAAACAAGTCAAATATATAACGTTTTAACTGCCTCTAGCATATAAATCTACACGTTTCCTTGGAAACGAAAGACATTGTTAAGATTATATTGTTAATATAATATGATAACATACGAAAAGGCGCAGGATGCAAAAAAGTTGAAATAAAGGTTTCAACTGCCTACTCCGTTTAGCTTACACATTTACTTGGAAACGAACACATTGTTAATATAAAATAATAACATACGAAACGGCGCCAGGATGAAAAGAAGTCGAATAAAAAGGTTCCAACTGCCTACTCCGATTAGCGTAGACATTTCCTTGGAAACGAAAGACATTGTTAAGATTATATTGTTAATATAATATAATAACGTACGAAAAAGCGCAGGATGGTAAAAGGTCGAAATAAAGGTTTCAACTGCCTACTCCTTTTAGCTTGTACATTTCCATGGAAACGAAATACATTGTTAAGATTATATTGTTAATATAATATAATAACATACGAAAAGGCGCAGGATGCAAACATGTCGAAAATAAAACGTCTTAACTGCCTTTACAATATAAACCTGTACGTTTCCTTGGAAACGAAAGATATTGTTAGGATTATATTGTTAATATAATATAATAACATACGAAAAGGCGCAGGATGCAAAAAAGTTGAAAAAAAGGTTTCAACTGCCTACTCCGTTTAGCTTACAAATTTCCTTGCAAAGTAAAGACATTGTTAGGTTTATATTGTTAATATAGTATAATAACATACGAAAAGGAACTGGGATGCAAAAATGTCGTAAATACAACGTTTTAACAGCCTATAGCATATAAACCTATACGTTTCCTTGGAAACGAAAGACATTGTTAAGATTATATTGTTAATATAATATAATAACATACGAAAAGGCGGAGGATGCAAAAATGTCAAAAATAAATCGTTTTAACTGCTTTTACAATATAAACCTATACGTTTCCTGGGAAACGAAAGACATTGTTAAGATTATATTGTTAATATAATATAATAACATACGAAAAGGCGCAGGATGCAAAAATACCAAAATATTACGTTTTAACTGCCTTTAGCATATAAACCTATACGTTTCCTTGGAAACGAAAGACATTGTTAAGATTATATTGTTAATATAATATAATAACATACGAAAAGTCGCAGGATGCAAAAATGTCGAAAATAAAACGTTTTAACTGCGTTTACAATATAAACCTATACGTTTCCTTGGAAACGAATGACATTGTTAAGATTATATTGTTAATATAATATAATAACATACGAAAAGGCTCAGGATGCAAAAATTCCAAAATATTACGTTTTAACTGCCTTTAGCATATAAACCTATACGTTTCCTTGGAAAGGAAAGACATTGTTATGATTATATTGTTAATATAATATTATAACATTCGAATAGGCGCAGGATGCAAAAATGTCGAAAATAAGTTTCAACTGTCTACTCCGTTTAGCTTACACATTTACACTCATTTCCTTGGAAACGAAAGACATTGTTAAGATTATATTGTTAATATAATATAATAACATACGAAAAGGAGCAAGGTTACAAAAAAGTCGAAAATGAAGGGTTTTTACTGTCTTTACCATATAAACCTACACGTTTCCTTGGAAACGAATGACATTGCTAAGAATATATTGTTAATATAATATAATAACATACGAAAAGGCTCAGGATGCAAAAATTCCAAAATATTACGTGTTAACAGCCTTTAGCATATAAACCTATACGTTTCCTTGGAAACGAAAGACATTGTTAAAATATATTTTTAATATAATATAATAACATACAAAAAGGCGCAAGATGCAAAAAAGTAGGAAAAAAATGTTTCAAGTGCCTTTAGCATTTAAACCTACACGTTTACTTGGAATCGAAAGACTTTCTTAAGATTATATTGTTAATATAATATTTAACATACGAAAAGGCAGGATGCAAAAATGCCAAAATATTACCTTTTAACTGCCTTTAGCACATAAACCTATACGTTTCCTTGGAAACGAAAGACATTGTTAATATAATAACATTCGAAAAGGCGCAGGATGCAAAAATGTCGAAAAAAAGTTTCAACTGTCTACTCCGTTTAGCTTACACATTTTCAACTCATTTCCTTGGAAACGAAAGACATTGCTAAGATTATATTGTTAATATAATACAATAACATACGAAAAGGAGCAAGGTTACAAACAAGTCGAAAATAAAGCGTTTTTACTGTCTTTACCATATAAACCTACACGTTTCCTTGGAAACGAATGACATTGTTAAGATTATATTTTTAATATAATATAATAACGTACGAAAAGGGACATGGATGGGGAAATGTCGAAAACAAAACGTTTTAACTGCCTTTACAATATGAGCCTATACGTTTCCTTGGAAGCCAAAGTCATTTTTAAGATTATATTGTTAATATAATATGCGCAGGATGCAAAAAAGTCGAAAAAAGAGGTTTCAACTGGCTACTCCGTTTAGCTTACACATTTCCTTGGAAACTAAAGACATTGTTAGGTTTATATTGTTAATGTAATATAATAACATACGAAAGGGAGCAGGATGCAAAAATGCCAATATATTACATTTTAACTGCCTTTAGCATATAATCCTATACGTTTCCTTGGAAACGAAAGACATTGTTAAGATTATATTGTTAATATAATATAATAACATGCGAAAAGGCGCAGGATGCAAAAATTCCAAAATATTACGTTTTAACTGCCTTTAGCATATAAACCTATACGTTTCCTTGTAAACGAAAAACATTGTTAAGATTATATTGTTAATATAATATAAACCCATACGAAATGCGCACGATGCAAAAAAGTCGAATAAAAAGGGTTCAACTGACTACTCCCTTTAGCTTACACATTTCCTTGGAGACGAAAGACATTGTTAGGATAAGATTGTTAATATAATATAAAAACATACGAAAAAGGACAGGGATGCAAAAGTGTCGAAAATAAGACGTTTTAACTGCCTTTACAATATAAACCTATACGTTTCCTTGGAAACGAATGACATTGTTAAGATTATATTGTAAATATAATATAATAACATACGAAAAGCGCAGGATGCAAAAAAGTAGAAAAGAAAAGGTTTCAAATGCATCCTCCGTTTAACTTACACATTTCCTTGGAAACTAAAGACATTGTTAAGTTAATATTGTCAATATAGTATAATAACATACGAAAAGGAGCAAGGTTACAAAAAAGTCGAAAATGAAGGGTTTTTACTGTCTTTACAATATAAACCTACACGTTTCCTTGGAAACGAATGACATTGCTAAGATTATATTGTTAATATAATATAATAACATACGAAACGGCTCAGGATGCAAAAATTCCAAAATATTACGTTTTAACTGTCTTTAGCATATACACCTATACGTTTCCTTGGAAACGAAAGAGACATTGTTAATATTATATTGTTAATATAAAAATAATAACACACGAAATGGCTCAGGATGCAAAAAAGTCGAAAATACACCTTTTTAACTGCCTTTAGCATATAAACCTATACGATTCCTTGGGAACGAAAGACATTGTTAAGATTATAATGTTAATATAATATAATAACATACGAAAAAAAGCAGGATGCAATAAAGCCAAAAAATTACTTTTTAACTGCCTTTAGCACATAAACTTATACGTTTCCTTGGAAACAAAAAACATTGTTAAGATTATATTGTTAATATAACATAACAACATACGAAAAGGAGCAGGATGCAAAATGTCAAAAAAAAAGGTTTCAGCTGCCTTCTCCGTTTAGCTTACACATTTCCTTGGAAAGTAAAGACATTGTTAGGTTTATATTTTTAATATAGTATAATAACATACGAAGAGGAACTGGGATGCAAAAATGTCGAAAATACAACGTTTTAACTGCTTATAGCATATAAACCTATACGTTTCCCGGGAAACGAAAGACATTGTTACGATTATATAGTTAATATAGTATAATAACATACGAAAAGACGCATGATGCAAAAATGTCGAAAATAAATCGTTTTAACTGCCTACTCAGTTTAGCTTAAACATTTCCTTGGAAATGAATGACATTGTTAAGATTATATTGTTAATATAGTATAATAACATAAGAAAAGGGGCAGGGAAGCAAACAAGTCAAATATATAACGTTTTAACTGCCTCTAGCATATAAATCTACACGTTTCCTTGGAAACGAAACACATTGTTAAGATTATATTGTTAATATAATATAATAACATACGAAAAGGGGCAAGGATACAAAAAAATTGAAAATAAATCGTTTTAACTGCCTTTAGCATATAAACCTACACGTTTCCCTGGAAACGATAGACATTGTTAAGATTATATATTTGATATAATATAATAACCTACGAAAAGGTGGAGGATGAAAAAGAGTAAAAAAAAAAAACATTCAAGTGCCTTTAGCATATAAACCTACACGTTTCCTTGGAAACGAAAGACATTGTTAAGATAATATTGTTAATATAATGTGATAACATACGAAAAGGCGCAGGATGCAAAAAAGTTGAAATAAAGGTTTCAACTGCCTACTCCGTTTAGCTTACACATTTCCTTGGAAACGAACACATTGTTAAGATTGTATTGTTAATATAAAATAATGACATACGAAACGGCGCCAGGATGAAAAAAAGTGGAATAAAAAGGTTCCATCTGCCTACTCCGATTAGCGTAGAGATTTCCTTGGAAACGAAAGACATTGTTAAGATTGTATTGTTAATATAATTTAATAACGTACGAAAAGGCGCAGGATGGTAAAATGTCGAAATTAAGGTTTCAACTGCCTACTCCTTTTAGCTTGTACATTTCCATGGAAACGAAATACATTGTTAAGATTATATTGTTAATATAATATAATAACATACGAAAAGGCGCAGGATGCAAAAATGTCGAAAATAAAACGTTTTAACTGACTTTACAATGTAAACCTGTACGTTTCCTTCGAAACGAAAGACATTGTTAGGATTATATTGTTAATATAATATAATAACATACGAAAAGGCGCAGGATGCAAAAAAGTTGAAAAAAAGGTTTCAACTGCCTACTCCGCTTAGCTTACACATTTCCTTGGAAACTAAAGACATTGTTAAGTTAATATTGTCAATATAGTATAATAATATACGAAAAGGAGCAGGGATGCAAAAATGTCGAAAAAAAAAGGTTTCAACTGCTACTCCGTTTAGCTTACAAATTTCCTTGCAAAGTAAAGACATTGTTAGGTTTATATTGTTAATATAGTATAATAACATACGAAAAGGAACTGGGATGCAAAAATGTCGAAAATACAACGTTTTAACTGCCTATAGCATATAAACCTATACGTTTCCTTGGAAACGAAAGACATTGTTAAGATTATATTGTTAATATAATATAATAACATACGAAAAGTCGCAGGATGCAAAAAAGTCGAAAATAAAACGTTTTAAATGCCTTTACAATATAAACCTATACGTTTCCTTGGAAACGAATGACATTGTTAAGATTATATGTTTAATATAATATAATAACATACGAAAAGGCGCAGGATGCAAAAATTCCAAAATATTACGTTTTAACTGCCTTTAGCATATAAACCTATACGTTTCCTTGGAAAGGAAAGACAATGTTAAGATTCATTTTTAATATAATGTAATAACATACGAAAAAGGACAGGTATGCAAAAATGTAGAAAATAAAACTTTTTAACTGCCTTTACAATATAAACCTATACGTTTCCTTGGAAACAAAAGACATTGTTAAATTATATTTTTAATATAATATAATAACATACGAAAAGGCGCCGGATGCAATAATGCAAAAATATTATGTTTTAACTGCCTTTAGCATATAAACCTACACGTTTCGTTGGAAACGAAACACATTGTTAAGATTATATTGTTAATATAATATAATATCATTCGAGAAGGCGCAGGATGCAAAAATGTCGAAAAAAAAATGATTCAACTGTCTACTCCGTTTAGCTTTCACATTTCAACACATTTCCTTGGAAACGAAAGACATTGTTAACGTTATATTGTTAATATAATATAATAACATACGAAAAGGAGAAAGGTTACAAAAAAGTCGAAAATAAAGTGTTTTTACTGTCTTTAGTATATAAATCTACATGTTTCATTGGAAACGAAAGACGTTGTTAAGATTATATTGTTAATATAGTATAATAACATACGAGAAGGCGCAGGATGCGAAAAAGGCGAAAATATAACATATAACGTTTTAACTACCTTTATAATATAAAACTATACGTTTCCTTGTAAACGAAAGACATTGTTAAGATTATATTGTTAATATAGTATAACATACAAAAAAGACGCAGGACTGAAAAAAGTCGAAAAAAAAGGTTTCAACTGCCTACTCCGTTTAGCTTACACAATTCCTTCGAAACTAAAGACATTGTTAGGTTTATATTGTTAATATAGTATAATAACATACGAAAAGGAACAGTGATGCAAAAACGTCGAAAATACAACGTTTTAACTGTCTTTAGCATATAAACCAATACGTTTCCTTGGAAACGAAAGACATTGTTAAGATTATATTGTTAATATAATATAATAACATACGAAAAGGCTCAGGATGCAAAAATTCCAAAATATTACGTTTTAACTGCCTTTAGCATATAAACCTATACGTTTCCTTGGAAAGGAAAGACATTGTTATGATTATATTGTTAATATAATATTATACCATTCGAATAGGCGCAGGATGCAAAAATGTCGAAAAAAAGTTTCAACTGTCTACTCCGTTTAGCTTACACATTTACACTCAATTCCTTGGAAACGAAAGACGTTGTTAAGATTATATTGTTAATATAATATAATAACATACGAAAAGGAGCAAGGTTACAAAAAAGTCGAAAATGAAGGGTTTTTACTGTCTTTACCATATAAACCTACACGTTTCCTTGGAAACGAATGACATTGCTAAGATTATATTGTTAATATAATATAATAACTTACGAAAAGGCTCAGGATGCAAAAATTCCAAAATATTACGTTTTAACTGTCTTTAGCATATAAACCTATACGTTTCCTTGGAAACGAAAGAGACATTGTTAATATTATATTGTTAATATAAAATAATAACATACGAAATGGCGCAGGATGCAAAAAAGTCGAAAATATAACTTTTTACTGCCTTTAGCATATAAACCTATACTATTCCTTGGGAACGAAAGACATTGTTAAGATTATAATGTTAATATAATATAATAACATACGAAATAAAGCAGGATGCAATAAAGCCAAAAAATTACTTTTTAACTGCCTTTAGCATTTAAACTTATACGTTTCCTTGGAAACAAAAAACATTGTTAAGATTATATTGTTAATATAACATAACAACATACAAAAAGGAGCAGGATGCAAAAATGTCGAAAAAAAAGTTTTCAACTGCCTTCTCCGTTTAGCTCACACATTTCCTTGGAAGGTAAAGACATTGTTAGGTTTATATTGTTATTATAGTATAATAACATACGAAAAGGAACTGGGATGCAAAAATGTCGAAAATACAACGTTTTTACTGCCTATAGCATATAAACCTATACGTTTCCTTGGAAACGAAAGACATTGTTACGATTATATTGTTAATATAATATAATAACATACGAAAAGGCGCAGGATGCAAAAATGTCGAAAATAAATCGTTTTAACTGCCTACTCAGTTTAGCTTACACATTTCCTTGGAAATGAATGACATTGTTAAGATTATATTGTTAATATAGTATAATAACATAAGAAAAGGGGCAGGGATGCAAACAAGTCAAATATATAACGTTTTAACTGCCTCTAGCATATAAATCTACACGTTTCCTTGGAAACGAAAGACATTGTTAAGATTATATTGTTAATATAATATAATAACATACGAAAAGTCGCAGGATGCAAAAATGTCGAAAATAAAACGTTTTAACTGCGTTTACAATATAAACCTATACGTTTCCTTGGAAACGAATGACATTGTTAAGATTATATTGTTAATATAATATAATAACATACGAAAAGGCTCAGGATGCAAAAATTCCAAAATATTACGTTTTAACTGCCTTTAGCATATAAACCTATACGTTTCCTTGGAAAGGAAAGACATTGTTATGATTATATTGTTAATATAATATTATAACATTCGAATAGGGCAGGATGCAAAAATGTCGAAAATAAGTTTCAACTGTCTACTCCGTTTAGCTTACACATTTACACTCATTTCCTTGGAAACGAAAGACATTGTTAAGATTATATTGTTAATATAATATAATAACATACGAAAAGGAGCAAGGTTACAAAAAAGTCTAAAATGAAGGGTTTTTACTGTCTTTACCATATAAACCTACACGTTTCCTTGGAAACGAATGACATTGCTAAGATTATATTGTTAATATAATATAATAACATACGAAAAGGCTCAGGATGCAAAAATTCCAAAATATTACGTGTTAACAGCCTTTAGCATATAAACCTATACGTTTCCTTGGAAACGAAAGACATTGTTAAAATATATTTTTAATATAATATAATAACATACAAAAAGGCGCAAGATGCAAAAAAGTAGGAAAAAAATGTTTCAAGTGCCTTTAGCATTTAAACCTACACGTTTACTTGGAATCGAAAGACTTTGTTAAGATTATATTGTTAATATAATATTTAACATACGAAAAGGCAGGATGCAAAAATGCCAAAATATTACCTTTTAACTGCCTTTAGCACATAAACCTATACGTTTCCTTGGAAACGAAAGACATTGTTATGATTATATTGTTAATATAATAACATTCGAAAAGGCGCAGGATGCAAAAATGTCGAAAAAAAGTTTCAACTGTCTACTCCGTTTAGCTTACACATTTCAACTCATTTCCTTGGAAACGAAAGACTTTGCTAAGATTATATTGTTAATATAATACAATAACATACGAAAAGGAGCAAGGTTACAAAAAAGTCGAAAATAAAGCGTTTTTACTGTCTTTACCATATAAACCTACACGTTTCCTTGGAAACGAATGACATTGTTAAGATTATATTTTTAATATAATATAATAACGTACGAAAAGGGACATGGATGGAGAAATGTCGAAAACAAAACGTTTTAACTGCCTTTACAATATGAGCCTAAACGTTTCCTTGGAAGCCAAAGTCATTTTTAAGATTATATTGTTAATATAATATGCGCAGGATGCAAAAAAGTCGAAAAAAGAGGTTTCAAATGGCTACTCCGTTTAGCTTACACATTTCCTTGGAAACTAAAGACATTGTTAGGTTTATATTGTTAATGTAATATAATAACATACGAAAGGGAGCAGGATGCAAAAATGCCAATATATTACATTTTAACTGCCTTTAGCATATAAACCTATACGTTTCCTTGGAAACGAAAGACATTGTTAAGATTATATTGTTAATATAATATAATAACATGCGAAAAGGCGCAGGATGCAAAAATTCCAAAATATTACGTTTTAACTGCCTTTAGCATATAAACCTATACGTTTCCTTGTAAACGAAAAACATTGTTAAGATTATATTGTTAATATAATATAAACCCATACGAAATACGCAGGATGCTAAAAAGTCGAATAAAAAGGTTTCAACTGACTACTACCTTTAGCTTACACATTTCCTTGGAGACGAAAGACATTGTTAGGATAAGATTGTTAATATAATATAAAAACATACGAAAAAGGACAGGGATGCAAAAGTGTCGAAAATAAGACGTTTTAACTGCCTTTACTATATAAACCTATACGTTTCCTTGGAAACGAATGACATTGTTAAGATTATATTGTAAATATAATATAATAACATACGAAAAGCGCAGGATGCAAAAAAGTAGAAAAGAAAAGGTTTCCAATGCATCCTCCGTTTAACTTACACATTTCCTTGGAAACTAAAGACATTGTTAAGTTAATATTGTCAATATAGTATAATAACATACGAAAAGGAGCAAGGTTACAAAAAAGTCGAAAATGAAGGGTTTTTACTGTCTTTACCATATAAACCTACACGTTTCCTTGGAAACGAATGACATTGCTAAGATTATATTGTTAATATAATATAATAACATACGAAACGGCTCAGGATGCAAAAATTCCAAAATATTACGTTTTAACTGTCTTTAGCATATACACCTATACGTTTCCTTGGAAACGAAAGAGACATTGTTAATATTATGTTGTTAATATAAAAATAATAACATACGAAATGGCTCAGGATGCAAAAAAGTCGAAAATATACCTTTTTAACTGCCTTTAGCATATAAACCTATACGATTCCTTGGGAACGAAAGACATTGTTAAGATTATAATGTTAATATAATATAATAACATACGAAAAAAAGCAGGATGCAATAAAGCCACAAAATTACTTTTTAACTGCCTTTAGCATATAAACTTATACGTTTCCTTGGAAACGAAACACATTGTTAAGATTATATTGTTAATATAATATAATAACATACGAAAAGGGGCAAGGATACAAAAAAATTGAAAATAAATCGTTTTAACTGCCTTTAGCATATAAACCTACACGTTTCCCTGGAAACGATAGACATTGTTAAGATTATATTTTTGATATAATATAATAAACCACGAAAAGGTGGAGGATGAAAAAGAGTAAAAAAAAAAGCATTCAAGTGCCTTTAGCATATAAACCTACACGTTTTCTTGGAAACGAAAACATTGTTAAGATAATATTGTTAATATAATATGATAACATACGAAAAGGCGCAGGATGCAAAAAAGTTGAAATAAAGGTTTCAACTGCCTACTCCGTTTAGCTTACACATTTCCTTGGAAACGAACACATTGTTAATATAAAATAATAACATACGAAACGGCGCAAGGATGAAAAGAAGTCGAATAAAAAGGTTCCAACTGCCTACTCCGATTTGCGTAGACATTTCCTTGGAAACGAAAGACATTGTTAAGATTATATTGTTAATATAATATAATAACGTACGAAAAAGCGCAGGATGGTAAAAGGTCGAAATTAAGGTTTCAACTGCCTACTCCTTTTAGCTTGTACATTTCCATGGAAACGAAATACATTGTTAAGATTATATTGTTAATATAATATAATAACATACGAAAAGGCGCAAGATGGAAACATGTCGAAAATAAAACGTTTTAACTGCCTTTACAATATAAACCTGTACGTTTCCTTGGAAACGAAAGATATTGTTAGGATTATATTGTTAATATAATATAATAACATACGAAAAGGCGCAGGATGCAAAAAAGTTGAAAAAAAGGTTTCAACTGCCTACTCCGTTTAGCTTACACATTTCCTTGGAAACTAAAGACATTGTTAAGTTAATATTGTCAATATAGTATAATAATATACGACAAGGAGCAGGGATGCAAAAATGTCGAAAAAAAAAGGTTTCAACTGCTACTCCGTTTAGCTTACAAATTTCCTTGCAAAGTAAAGACATTGTTAGGTTTATATTGTTAATATAGTATAATAACATATGAAAAGGAACTGGGATGCAAAAATGTCGAAAATACAACGCTTTAACAGCCTATAGCATATAAACCTATACGTTTCCTTGGAAACGAAAGACATTGTTAAGATCATATTGTTAATATAATATAATAGCATACGAAAAGGCGCATAATGCAAAAATGTCGAAAATAAATCGTTTTAACTGCTTTTACAATATAAACCTATACGTTTCCTGGGAAACGAAAGACATTGTTAAGATTATATTGTTAATATAATATAATAACATACGAAAAGTCGCAGGATGCAAAAATGTCGAAAATAAAACGTTTTAACTGCGTTTACAATATAAACCTATACGTTTCCTTGGAAACGAATGACATTGCTAAGATTATATTGTTAATATAATATAATAACATACGAAAAGGCTCAGGATGCAAAAATTCCAAAATATTACGTGTTAACAGCCTTTAGCATATAAACCTATACGTTTCCTTGGAAACGAAAGACATTGTTAAAATATATTTTTAATATAATATAATAACATACAAAAAGGCGCAAGATGCAAAAAAGTAAAAAAAAAATGTTTCAAGTGCCTTTAGCATTTAAACCTACACGTTTACTTGGAATCGAAAGACTTTGTTAAGATTATATTGTTAATATAATATTTAACATACGAAAAGGCAGGATGCAAAAATGCCAAAATATTACCTTTTAACTGCCTTTAGCACATAAACCTATACGTTTCCTTGGAAACGAAAGACATTGTTATGATTATATTGTTAATATAATAACATTCGAAAAGGCGCAGGATGCAAAAATGTCGAAAAAAAGTTTCAACTGTCTACTCCGTTTAGCTTACACATTTCAACTCATTTCCTTTTAAACGAAAGACATTGCTAAGATTATATTGTTAATATAATATAATAACGTACGAAAAGGGACATGGATGGAGAAATGTCGAAAACAAAACGTTTTAACTGCCTTTACAATATGAGCCTATACGTTTCCTTGGAAGCCAAAGTCATTTTTAAGATTATATTGTTAATATAATATGCGCAGGATGCAAAAAAGTCGAAAAAAGAGGTTTCAACTGGCTACTCCGTTTAGCTTACACATTTCCTTGGAAACTAAAGACATTGTTAGGTTTATATTGTTAATGTAATATAATAACATACGAAAGGGAGCAGGATGCAAAAATGCCAATATATTACATTTTAACTGCCTTTAGCATATAAACCTATTCGTTTCCTTGGAAACGAAAGACATTGTTAAGATAATATAATAACATGCGAAAAGGCGCAGGATGCAAAAATTCCAAAATATTACGTTTTAACTGCCTTTAGCATATAAACCTATACGTTTCCTTGTAAACGAAAAACATTGTTAAGATTATATTGTTAATATAAAATAAACCCATACGAAATGCGCACGATGCAAAAAAGTCGAATAAAAAGGTTTCAACTGACTACTCCCTTTAGCTTACACATTTCCTTGGAGACGAAAGACATTGTTAGGATAAGATTGTTAATATAATATAAAAACATACGAAAAAGGACAGGGATGCAAAAGTGTCGAAAATAAGACGTTTTAACTGCCTTTACAATATAAACCTATACGTTTCCTTGAAAACGAATGACATTGTTAAGATTATATTGTAAATATAATATAATAACATACGAAAAGCGCAGGATGCAAAAAAGTAGAAAAGAAAAGGTTTCAAATGCATCCTCCGTTTAACTTACACATTTCCTTGGAAACTAAAGACATTGTTAAGTTAATATTGTCAATATAGTATAATAACATACGAAAAGGAGCAAGGTTACAAAAAAGTCGAAAATGAAGGGTTTTTACTGTCTTTACCATATAAACATACACGTTTCCTTGGAAACGAATGACATTGCTAAGATTATATTGTTAATATAATATAATAACATACGAAACGGCTCAGGATGCAAAAATTCCAAAATATTACGTTTTAACTGTCTTTAGCATATACACCTATACGTTTCCTTGGAAACGAAAGAGACATTGTTAATATTATATTGTTAATATAAAAATAATAACATACGAAATGGCTCAGGATGCAAAAAAGTCGAAAATATACCTTTTTAACTGCCTTTAGCATATAAACCTATACGATTCCTTGGGAACGAAAGACATTGTTAAGATTATAATGTTAATATAATATAATAACATACGAAAAAAAGCAGGATGCAATAAAGCCAAAAAATTACTTTTTAACTGCCTTTAGCATATAAACTTATACGTTTCCTTGGAAACAAAAAACATTGTTAAGATTATATTGTTAATATAACATAACAACATACGAAAAGGAGCAGGATGCAAAATGTCGAAAAAAAAGGTTTCAACTGCCTTCTCCGTTTAGCTTACACATTTCCTTGGAAATTAAAGACATTGTTAGGTTTATATTGTTAATATAGTATAATAACATACGAAGAGGAACTGGGATGGAAAAATGTCGAAAATACAACGTTTTAACTGCTTATAGCATATAAACCTATACGTTTTTTTGGAAACGAAAGACATTGTTACGATTATATAGTTAATATAGTATAATAACATACGAAAAGGCGCAGGATGCAAAAATGTCGAAAATAAATCGTTTTAACTGCCTACTCAGTTTAGCTTACACATTTCCTTGGAAATGAATGACATTGTTAAGATTATATTGTTAATATAGTATAATAACATAAGAAAAGGGGCAGGGAAGCAAACTAGTCAAATATATAACGCTTTAACTGCCTCTAGCATATAAATGTACACGTTTCCTTGGAAACGAAACACATTGTTAAGATTATATTGTTAATATAATATAATAACATACGAAAAGGCGCAGGATGCAAAAATGTCGAAAATATATCGTATTAACTGCCTACTCAGTTTAGCTTACACATTTCCTTGGAAATGAATGACATTGTTAAGATTATATTGTTAATATAGTATAATAACATAAGAAAAGGGGCAGGGATGCAAACAAGTCAAATATATAACGTTTTAACTGCCTCTAGCATATAAATCTACACGTTTCCTTGGAAACGAAAGACATTGTTAAGATTATATTGTTAATATAATATGATAACATACGAAAAGGCGCAGGATGCAAAAAAGTTGAAATAAAGGTTTCAACTGCCTACTCCGTTTAGCTTACACATTTCCTTGGAAACGAACACATTGTTAAGATTGTATTGTTAATATAAAATAATGACATACGAAACGGCGCCAGGATGAAAAAAAGTGGAATAAAAAGGTTCCAACTGCCTACTCCGATTAGCGTAGAGATTTCCTTGGAAACGAAAGACATTGTTAAGATTGTATTGTTAATATAATTTAATAACGTACGAAAAGGCGCAGGATGGTAAAAGGTCGAAATTAAGGTTTCAACTGCCTACTCCTTTTAGCTTGTACATTTCCATGGAAACGAAATACATTGTTAAGATTATATTGTTAATATAATATAATAACATACGAAAAGGCGCAAAATGCAAAAATGTCGAAAATAAAACGTTTTAACTGACTTTACAATATAAACCTGTACGTTTCCTTCGAAACGAAAGACATTGTTAGGATTATATTGTTAATATAATATAATAACATACGAAAAGGCGCAGGATGCAAAAAAGTTGAAAAAAAGGTTTCAACTGCCTACTCCGCTTAGCTTACACATTTCCTTGGAAACTAAAGACATTGTTAAGTTAATATTGTCAATATAGTATAATAATATACGAAAAGGAGCAGGGATGCAAAAATGTCGAAAAAAAAGGTTTCAACTGCTACTCCGTTTAGCTTACAAATTTCCTTGCAAAGTAAAGACATTGTTAGGTTTATATTGTTAATATAGTATAATAACATACGAATAGGAACTGGGATGCAAAAATGTCGAAAATACAACGTTTTAACTGCCTATTGCATATAAACCTATACGTTTCCTTGGAAACGAAAGACATTGTTAAGATTATATTGTTAATATAATATAATAACATACGAAAAGGCGCAGGATGCAAAAATGTCGAAAATAAATAGTTTTAACTGCTTTTACAATATATTAACCTATACGTTTCCTTGGAAACGAAAGACATTGTTAAGATTATATTGGTAATATAATATAATAACATACGAAAAGGCGCAGGATGCAAAAATACCAAAATATTACGTGTTAACTGCCTTTAGCATATAAACCTATACGTTTCCTTGGAAACGAAAGACATTGTTAAGATTATATTGTTAATATAATATAATAACATACGAAAAGTCGCAGGATGCAAAAATGTCGAAAATAAAACGTTTTAAATGCCTTTAGCATATAAACCTATACGTTTCCTTGGAAAGGAAAGACATTGTTATGATTATATTGTTAATATAATATTATAACATTCGAATAGGCGCAGGATGCAAAAATGTCGAAAATAAGTTTCAACTGTCTACTCCGTTTAGCTTACACATTTACACTCATTTCCTTGGAAACGAAAGACATTGTTAAGATTATATTGTTAATATAATATAATAACATACGAAAAGGAGCAAGGTTACAAAAAAGTCGAAAATGAAGGGTTTTTACTGTCTTTACCATATAAACCTACACGTTTCCTTGGAAACGAATGACATTGCTAAGATTATATTGTTAATATAATATAATAACATACGAAAAGGCTCAGGATGCAAAAATTCCAAAATATTACGTGTTAACAGCCTTTAGCATATAAACCTATACGTTTCCTTGGAAACGAAAGACATTGTTAAGATTATATTGTTAATATAGTATAACATACAAAAAAGACGCAGGATGGAAAAAAGTCGAAAAAAAAAGGTTTCAACTGCCTACTCCGTTTAGCTTACACAATTCCTTCGAAACTAAAGACATTGTTAGGTTTATATTGTTAATATAGTATAATAACATACGAAAAGGAACAGAGATGCAAAAATGTCGAAAATACAACGTTTTAACTGTCTTTAGCATATAAACCTATACGTTTCCTTGGAAACGAAAGACATTGTTAACGTTATATTGTTAATATAATATAATAACATACGAAAAGGAGAAAGGTTACAAAAAAGTCGAAAATAAAGCGTTTTTACTGTCTTTAGTATATAAATCTACATGTTTCGTTGGAAACGAAAGACGTTGTTAAGATTATATTGTTAATATAATATAATAACATACGAGAAGGCGCAGGATGCAAAAAAGGCGAAAATATAACATATAACGTTTTAACTACCTTTATAATATAAAACTATACGTTTCCTTGTAAACGAAAGACATTGTTAAGATTATATTGTTAATATAGTATAACATACAAAAAAGACGCAGGATGGAAAAAAGTCGAAAAAAAAGGTTTCAACTGCCTACTCCGTTTAGCTTACACAATTCCTTCGAAACTAAAGACATTGTTAGGTTTATATTGTTAATATAGTATAATAACATACGAAAAGGAACTGTGATGCAAAAATGTCGAAAATACAACGTTTTAACGGTCTTTAGCATATAAACCTATACGTTTCCTTGGAAACGAAAGACATTGTTAAGATTATATTGTTAATATAATATAATAACATACGAAAAGGCTCAGGATGCAAAAATTCCAAAATATTACGTTTTAACTGCCTTTAGCATATAAACCTATACGTTTCCTTGGAAAGGAAAGACATTGTTATGATTATATGGTTAATATAATATTATAACATTCGAATAGGCGCAGGATGCAAAAATGTCGAAAAAATGTTTCATCTGTCTACTCCGTTTAGCTTACACATTTACACTCAATTCCTTGGAAACGAAAGACGTTGTTAAGATTATATTGTTAATATAATATAATAACATACGAAAAGGAGCAAGGTTACAAAAAAATCGAAAATGAAGGGTTTTTACTGTCTTTACCATATAAACCTACACGTTTCCTTGGAAACGAATGACATTGCTAAGATTACATTGTTAATATAATATAATAACATACGAAAAGTCGCAGGATGCAAAAATGTCGAAAATAAAACGTTTTAAATGCCTTTACAATATAAACCTATACGTTTCCTTGGAAACGAATGACATTGTTAAGATTATATGTTTAATATAATATAATAACATACGAAAAGGCTCAGGATGCAAAAGTTCCAAAATATTACGTTTTAGCTGCCTTTAGCATATAAACCTATACGTTTCCTTGGAAAGGAAAGACATTGTTATGATTATATTGTTAATATAATATTATAACATTCGAATAGGCGCAGGATGCAAAAATGTCGAAAATAAGTTTCAACTGTCTACTCCGTTTAGCTTACACATTTACACTCATTTCCTTGGAAACGAAAGACATTGTTAAGATTATATTGTTAATATAATATAATAACATACGAAAAGGAGCAAGGTTACAAAAAAGTCGAAAATGAAGGGTTTTTACTGTCTTTACCATATAAACCTACACGTTTCCTTGGAAACGAATGACATTGCTAAGATTATATTGTTAATATAATATAATAACATACGAAAAGGCTCAGGATGCAAAAATTCCAAAATATTACGTGTTAACAGCCTTTAGCATATAAACCTATACGTTTCCTTGGAAACGAAAGACATTGTTAAAATATATTTTTAATATAATATAATAACATACAAAAAGGCGCAAGATGCAAAAAAGTAGGAAAAAAATGTTTCAAGTGCCTTTAGCATTTAAACCTACACGTTTACTTGGAATCGAAAGACTTTGTTAAGATTATATTGTTAATATAATATTTAACATACGAAAAGGCAGGATGCAAAAATGCCAAAATATTACCTTTTAACTGCCTTTAGCACATAAACCTATACGTTTCCTTGGAAACGAAAGACATTGTTATGATTATATTGTTAATATAATAACATTCGAAAAGGCGCACGATGCAAAAATGTCGAAAAAAAGTTTCAACTGTCTACTCCGTTTAGCTTACACATTTCAAGTCATTTCCTTGGAAACGAAAGACATTGCTAAGATTATATTGTTAATATAATACAATAACATACGAAAAGGAGCAAGGTTTCAAAAAAGTCGAAAATAAAGCGTTTTTACTGTCTTTACCATATAAACCTACACGTTTCCTTGGAAACGAATGACATTGTTAAGATTATATTTTTAATATAATATAATAACGTACGAAAAGGGACATGGATGGAGAAATGTCGAAAACAAAACGTTTTAACTGCCTTTACAATATGAGCCTATACGTTTCCTTGGAAGCCAAAGTCATTTTTAAGATTATATTGTTAATATAATATGCGCAGGATGCAAAAAAGTCGAAAAAAGAGGTTTCAACTGGCTACTCCGTTTAGCTTACACATTTCCTTGGAAACTAAAGACATTGTTAGGTTTATATTGTTAATGTAATATAATAACATACGAAAGGGAGCAGGATGCAAAAATGCCAATATATTACATTTTTACTGCCTTTAGCATATAAACCTATACGTTTCCTTGGAAACGAAAGACATTGTTAAGATTATATTGTTAATATAACATAATAACATGCGAAAAGGCGCAGGATGCAAAAATTCCAAAATATTACGTTTTAACTGCCTTTAGCATATAAACCTATACGTTTCCTTGTAAACGAAAAACATTGTTAAGATTATATTGTTAATATAATATAAACCCATACGAAATGCGCACGATGCAAAAAAGTCGAATAAAAAGGTTTCAACTGACTACTCCCTTTAGCTTACACATTTCCTTGGAGACGAAAGACATTGTTAGGATAAGATTGTTAATATAATATAAAAACATACGAAAAAGGACAGTATGCAAAAGTGTCGAAAATAAGACGTTTTAACTGCCTTTACAATATAAACCTATACGTTTCCTTGGAAACGAATGACATTGTTAAGATTATATTGTAAATATAATATAATAACATACGAAAAGCGCAGGATGCAAAAAAGTAGAAAAGAAAAGGTTTCAAATGCATCCTCCGTTTAACTTACACATTTCCTTGGAAACTAAAGACATTGTTAAGTTAATATTGTCAATATAGTATAATAACATACGAAAAGGAGCAAGGTTACAAAAAAGTCGAAAATGAAGGGTTTTTACTGTCTTTACCATATAAACCTACACGTTTCCTTGGAAACGAATGACATTGCTAAGATTATATTGTTAATATAATATAATAACATAGGAAACGGCATAGAATGCAAAAATTCCAAAATATTACGTTTTAACTGTCTTTAGCATATACACCTATACGTTTCCTTGGAAACGAAAGAGACATTGTTAATATTATATTGTTAATATAAAAATAATAACATACGAAATGGCTCAGGATGCAAAAAAGTCGAAAATATACCTTTTTAACTGCCTTTAGCATATAAACCTATACGATTCCTGGGGAACGAAAGACATTGTAAAAATTATAATGTTAATATAATATAATAACATACGAAAAAAAGCAGGATGCAATAAAGCCAAAAAATTACTTTTTAACTGCCTTTAGCATATAAACTTATACGTTTCCTTGGAAACAAAAAACATTGTTAAGATTATATTGTTAATATAACATAACAACATACGAAAAGGAGCAGGATGCAAAAATGTCGAAAAAAAAGGTTTCAACTGCCTTCTCCGTTTAGCTTACACATTTCCTTGGAAAGTAAAGACATTGTTAGGTTTATATTGTTAATATAGTATAATAACATACGAAGAGGAACTGGGATGCAAAAATGTCGAAAATACAACGTTTTAACTGCTTATAGCATATAAACCTATACGTTTCCTTGGAAACGAAAGACATTGTTACGATTATATTGTTAATATAGTATAATAACATACGAAAAGGCGCAGGATGCAAAAATGTCGAAAATAAATCGTTTTAACTGCCTACTCAGTTTAGCTTACACATTTCCTTGGAAATGAATGACATTGTTAAGATTATATTGTTAATATAGTATAATAACATAAGAAAAGGGGCAGGGAAGCAAACAAGTCAAATATATAACGTTTTAACTGCCTCTAGCATATAAATCTACACGTTTCCTTGGAAACGAAACACATTGTTAAGATTATATTGTTAATATAATATAATAACATACGAAAAGGGGCAAGGATACAAAAAAATTGAAAATAAATCGTTTTAACTGCCTTTAGCATATAAACCTACACGTTTCCCTGGAAACGATACACATTGTTAAGATTATATTTTTGATGTAATATAATAACCTACGAAAAGGTGGAGGATGAAAAAGAGTAAAAAAAAGCATTCAAGTGCCTTTAGCATATAAACCTACACGTTTCCTTGGAAACGAAAGACATTGTTAAGATAATATTGTTAATATAATATGATAACATACGAAAAGGCGCAGGATGCTAAAAAGTTGAAAGAAAGGTTTCAACTGCCTACTCCGTTTAGCTTACACATTTCCTTGGAAACGAACACATTGTTAAGATTGTATTGTTAATATAAAATAATGACATACGAAACGGCGCCAGGATGAAAAAAAGTATAATAAAAAGGTTCCAACTGCCTACTCCGATTAGCGTAGAGATTTCCTTGGAAACGAAAGACATTGTTAAGATTGTATTGTTAATATAATTTAATAACGTACGAAAAGGCGCAGGATGGTAAAAGGTCGAAATTAAGGTTTCAACTGCCTACTCCTTTTAAATTGTACATTTCCATGGAAACGAAATACATTGTTATGATTATATTGTTAATATAATATAATAACATACGAAAAGGCGCAGGCTGCAAAAATGTCGAAAATAAAACGTTTTAACTGACTTTACAATATAAACCTGTACGTTTCCTTCGAAACGAAAGACATTGTTAGTATTATATTGTTAATATAATATAATAACATACGAAAAGGCGCAGGATGCAAAAAAGTTGAAAAAAAGGTTTCAACTGCCTACTCAGCTTAGCTTACACATTTCCTTGGAAACTAAAGACATTGTTAAGTTAATATTGTCAATATAGTATAATAATATACGAAAAGGAGCAGGGATGCAAAAATATCGAAAAAAAAAGGTTTCAACTGCTACTCCGTTTAGCTTACAAATTTCCTTGCAAAGTAAAGACATTGTTAGGTTTATATTGTTAATATAGTATAATAACATACGAAAAGGAATTGGGATGCAAAAATGTCGAAAATACAACGTTTTAATTGCCTTTAGCATATAAACCTATACGTTTCCTTGAAAACGAAAGACATTGTTAAGATTATATTGTTAATATAATATAATAACATACGAAAAGTCGCAGGATGCAAAAATGTCGAAAATAAAACGTTTTAAATGCCTTTACAATATAAACCTATACGTTTCCTTGGAAACGAATGACATTGTTAAGATTATATGTTTAATATAATATAATAACATACAAAAAGGCGCAGGATGCAAAAATTCCAAAATATTACGTTTTAACTGCCGTTAGCATATAAACCTATACGTTTCTTTGGAAAGGAAAGACAATGTTAAGATTCATTTTTAATATAATGTAATAACATACGAAAAAGGACAGGTATGCAAAAATGTAGAAAATAAAACTTTTTAACTGCCTTTACAATATAAACCTATACGTTTCCTTGGAAACAAAAGACATTGTTAAATTATATTTTTAATATAATATAATAACATACGAAAAGGCGCCGGATGCAATAATGCAAAAATATTATGTTTTAACTGCCTTTAGCATATAAACCTACACGTTTCGTTGGAAACGAAACACATTGTTAAGATTATATTGTTAATATAATATAATATCATTCGAGAAGGCGCAGGATGCAAAAATGTCGAAAAAAAAATGATTCAACTGTCTACTCCGTTTAGCTTACACATTTCAACACATTTCCTTGGAAACGAAAGACATTGTTAACGTTATATTGTTAATATAATATAATAACATACGAAAAGGAGAAAGGTTACAAAAAAGTCGAAAATAAAGCGTTTTTACTGTCTTTAGTATATAAATCTACATGTTTCCTTGGAAACGAAAGACGTTGTTAAGATTATATTGTTAATATAATATAATAACATACGAGAAGGCGCAGGATGCAAAAAAGGCGAAAATATAACATATAACGTTTTAACTACCTTTATAATATAAAACTATACGTTTCCTTGTAAACGAAAGACATTGTTAAGATTATATTGTTAATATAGTATAACATACAAAAAAGACGCAGGATGGAAAAAAGTCGAAAAAAAAGGTTTCAACTGCCTACTCCGTTTAGCTTACACAATTCCTTCGAAACTAAAGACATTGTTAGGTTTATATTGTTAATATAGTATAATAACATACGAAAAGGAACAGGGATGCAAAAATGTCGAAAATACAACGTTTTAACTGTCTTTAGCATATAAACCTATACGTTTCCTTGGAAACGAAAGACATTGTTAAGATTATATTGTTAATATAATATAATAACATACGAAAAGGCTCAGGATGCAAAAATTCCAAAATATTACGTTTTAACTGCCTTTAGCATATAAACCTATACGTTTCCTTGGAAAGGAAAGACATTGTTATGATTATATTGTTAATATAATATTATAACATTCGAATAGTCGCAGGATGCAAAAATGTCGAAAAAAAGTTTCAACTGTCTACTCCGTTTAGCTTACACATTTACACTCATTTCCTTGGAAACGAAAGACATTGTTAAGATTATATTGTTAATATAATATAATAACATACGAAAAGGCTCAGGATGCAAAAATTCCAAAATATTACGTTTTAACTGCCTTTAGCATATAAACCTATACGTTTCCTTGGAAAGGAAAGACATTGTTATGATTATATTGTTAATATAATATTATAACATTCGAATAGGGCAGGATGCAAAAATGTCGAAAATAAGTTTCAACTGTCTACTCCGTTTAGCTTACACATTTACACTCATTTCCTTGGAAACGAAAGACATTGTTAAGATTATATTGTTAATATAATATAATAACATACGAAAAGGAGCAAGGTTACAAAAAGTCTAAAATGAAGGGTTTTTACTGTCTTTACCATATAAACCTACACGTTTCCTTGGAAACGAATGACATTGCTAAGATTATATTGTTAATATAATATAATAACATACGAAAAGGCTCAGGATGCAAAAATTCCAAAATATTACGTGTTAACAGCCTTTAGCATATAAACCTATACGTTTCCTTGGAAACGAAAGACATTGTTAAAATATATTTTTAATATAATATAATAACATACAAAAAGGCGCAAGATGCAAAAAAGTAGGAAAAAAATGTTTCAAGTGCCTTTAGCATTTAAACCTACACGTTTACTTGGAATCGAAAGACTTTGTTAAGATTATATTGTTAATATAATATTTAACATACGAAAAGGCAGGATGCAAAAATGCCAAAATATTACCTTTTAACTGCCTTTAGCACATAAACCTATACGTTTCCTTGGAAACGAAAGACATTGTTATGATTATATTGTTAATATAATAACTAGGGTTCGGATGTTCATGACATATCATATTTTTATCCTGACGTCTAATCTTGCCGCAAACTGAAATTGAACAGGAATTGCACTTTTGTTATCCTAATTGGACCGTTTTTATGTTGCATATAAAGTCATATTTTGGACATTTTTATAGTTTAGGTCATATTTCGGTCATTTTTTAATTTAATGTCATATTTAAGTCATAAATTCGGTAAAAGAGCACAATTGCACAGGTCATATTTTGGACATTTTTATAGTTTTGGTCATATTTCGGTCATTTTTTAATTTAACGTCATATTTCAGTAATAAATTCGGTAAAAGACCACAATTGCACAGTATACTGTAGGCACTAAATCGTAGAGTTAAAATTTTTTCGAGAAAGAGTTACTAATATTTTGGTTTGACTGTAACTGGAATGTGAAGGGACAGTAAGTAACAAGTGCAGGTAGTTGAAGCACAATGCACGGGGTTTTACCGCCTTCCTCCTTGTTGTTAACAACTTTCAATAGAGACAGTTTTAAAAGATTTTCAGTTCACACTTGCAGTGGTATCGGGTAACATCAAAATGCCGAAAAATAAGTGTTCTGAAAGTGTAAAACTAAAAAGTTTTGGAGTTTGGAGAAAACCACTTCTGCACCGACGGGAAAATTTTGTATAGCAAAGTGTGTGAAATTAAAGTGACGGCTGCAAAACGATTTAATGACGTTCTTCAAATATGCACCTGTGACATCCTGTAACGTCGAAAGGAGCTTCTCGCGGTTTAAGACGATATTACGTGACAACAGGAGAAGATTTCTATTCGATAATCTTAAAATGCACGTGGTTGTATAGTGTAATGCAGACAAAAATGGAGACTGAAAACTGGTACATATTAGCCTACTTTGAAATTTATTTAATTAATTTAATGTTTATGCCCAATTAATAGAAATTTAATTTTTAAATTAATGCAATTTTTCACGTTTTATAGGGACACGCATGGACTACAAAATATTATAGGGTAAGGTGGTACATTTTCGAACATGGTACAATTCTGAACGAACTAAGATTTTTATCCATTTAGGGGTTTCAAATGTTAGCCAACCTCTTTTTAAAAATATAGCGTCCATACTGATTGTTTTGTTGATCTGTATCCGCGAGAATGATGTTCCGAGTTGTCTCATTCGGCCATAAAAAATTATTTTCCAACCGAAGGTAAGAACGCCATGCTTGAAAAATGGCACGTTATAAAATTGCTTATAATTCCACGTTGTGTTACTGGAATATATTTTTGAGGACCAATTTTTAACTCATACCAACAAATAGCGTAGTCTTTAATACGTAAGTCATTGGCACAACAATGGGCATTCGTGAGCGGAATTTCAACAATGTAGTAATTTACAAAAACTAGCTCGAGGTACAAATTCGAACAAATTTTAGGTACTATTTCGAACAGTACTTTAACCCGCGATTGCTTGCTTAAGACTTGCATGGAAAAGCTGTTTTGCTGTCACAGCATTCTGCATGTTTATTATTATTAACTGTGCAAGTCAAATATAAAAGGGTGGTATTCATATATCTCTCAACAGTGGTATTATTTCAACGAAGAGTTATAAACTAAGACTTCCTGTGTAATGTTATTTCATCTCAGCATTTATGCAATACACAATAGCATGCAGCTGTTAAGTACTTTTATTATTGCTCTTGATGTTATAACAGACCGTCTTAATGGTCTAGTGGTTCCTGACTACGGACCCTCAAGTCTGGGTTCGATCACCGGTACCTCCTCGGATTTTTCTGAGGTAGGGTGATCTGGAACGGGGTGCATTCAGCCTCTTGACACCAACAAAAGAGCTAATTCATAAAGAAGTAGCGGCTCCGGTTCAGTAAGCCATCAATAACTGTCGTAGGAGTCGGCATGCTGACCACATGCCCCAATCCGGCCATCTGCCTATTTAAAACGTGACACATCATTATTACGCTCATATTACTGATAAATAATAATAACAGAAAATAATATTTGGAAGAAAGCACTTTGTTCGTTGAAAATGCCACTGTTCGAAATAGTACCCACTGGTGTTTAGAATTGTACCTACTGCGGTACATTTTCGAACGATATTCTGGAAATGAAAGATCGATTGCCATGACCAATATTGCAGCTGTATGACTTTGATATTTTTGTGAAGGGTCAACTACATTGCCAACTTTGTGAATACAATACAGTTGAACTTGTCTTATGTTTATTGTGTTCATAAAATAAGAATATTTGTTAAGTGTTCGAAAATGTACCACCTTACCCTATTGAAGTGGTGAAGCAATCACACAGAAGCAAATGCTTTAAAATTAGATGTCCATTACAAGCAAAACTGTGAATAATATGTGAAATTCTTAAAAACACGATCCTGATTGCATTCATGCGATGTAGTAATTTAGTTTCATTAAACGTTTAAAAGTGGAACATTTATTATTAGAAAATACTTTCTTTTATTAGGTCATATTTACGATTTTTTGGGTCATATTTAGTCATTTTTAGGGGCATATTTAAGGTCATATTTTCCAGTTTTTTAGGTCATAAACATCCGAACCCTAATAATAACATTCGAAAAGGCGCAGGATGCAAAAATGTCGAAAAAAAGTTTCAACTGTCTACTCCGTTTAGCTTACACATTTCAACTCATTTCCTTGGAAACGAAAGACTTTGCTAAGATTATATTGTTAATATAATACAATAACATACGAAAAGGAGCAAGGTTACAAAAAAGTCGAAAATAAAGAGTTTTTACTGTCTTTACCATATAAACCTACACGTTTCCTTGGAAACGAATGACATTGTTAAGATTATATTTTTAATATAATATAATAACGTACGAAAAGGGACATGGATGGAGAAATGTCGAAAACAAAACGTTTTAACTGCCTTTACAATATGAGCCTAAACGTTTCCTTGGAAGCCAAAGTCATTTTTAAGATTATATTGTTAATATAATATGCGCAGGATGCAAAAAAGTCGAAAAAAGAGGTTTCAAATGGCTACTCCGTTTAGCTTACACATTTCCTTGGAAACTAAAGACATTGTTAGGTTTATATTGTTAATGTAATATAATAACATACGAAAGGGAGCAGGATGCAAAAATGCCAATATATTACATTTTAACTGCCTTTAGCATATAAACCTATACGTTTCCTTGGAAACGAAAGACATTGTTAAGATTATATTGTTAATATAATATAATAACATGCGAAAAGGCGCAGGATGCAAAAATTCCAAAATATTACGTTTTAACTGCCTTTAGCATATAAACCTATACGTTTCCTTGTAAACGAAAAACATTGTTAAGATTATATTGTTAATATAATATAAACCCATACGAAATACGCAGGATGCTAAAAAGTCGAATAAAAAGGTTTCAACTGACTACTACCTTTAGCTTACACATTTCCTTGGAGACGAAAGACATTGTTAGGATAAGATTGTTAATATAATATAAAAACATACGAAAAAGGACAGGGATGCAAAAGTGTCGAAAATAAGACGTTTTAACTGCCTTTACTATATAAACCTATACGTTTCCTTGGAAACGAATGACATTGTTAAGATTATATTGTAAATATAATATAATAACATACGAAAAGCGCAGGATGCAAAAAAGTAGAAAAGAAAAGGTTTCAAATGCATCCTCCGTTTAACTTACACATTTCCTTGGAAACTAAAGACATTGTTAAGTTAATATTGTCAATATAGTATAATAACATACGAAAAGGAGCAAGGTTACAAAAAAGTCGAAAATGAAGGGTTTTTACTGTCTTTACCATATAAACCTACACGTTTCCTTGGAAACGAAAGACATTGTTAAGATTATATTGTTAATATAATATAATAACATACGAAAAGGCGCAGGATGCAAAAAAGTTGAAATAAAGGTTTCAACTGCCTACTCCGTTTAGCTTACACATTTCCTTGGAAACGAACACATTGTTAAGATTGTATTGTTAATATAAAATAATGACATACGAAACGGCGCCAGGATGAAAAAAAGTGGAATAAAAAGGTTCCAACTGCCTACTCCGATTAGCCTAGAGATTTCCTTGGAAACGAAAGACATTGTTAAGATTGTATTGTTAATATAATTTAATAACGTACGAAAAGGCGCTGGATGGTAAAAGGTCGAAATTAAGGTTTCAACTGCCTACTCCTTTTAGCTTGTACATTTCCATGGAAACGAAATACATTGTTAAGATTATATTGTTAATATAATATAATAACATACGAAAAGGGGCAAGGATACAAAAAAATTGAAAATAAATCGTTTTAACTGCCTTTAGCATATAAACCTACACGTTTCCCTGGAAACGATAGACATTGTTAAGATTATATTTTTGATATAATATAATAAACCACGAAAAGGTGGAGGATGAAAAAGAGTAAAAAAAAAAGCATTCAAGTGCCTTTAGCATATAAACCTACACGTTTTCTTGGAAACGAAAACATTGTTAAGATAATATTGTTAATATAATATGATAACATACGAAAAGGCGCAGGATGCAAAAAAGTTGAAATAAAGGTTTCAACTGCCTACTCCGTTTAGCTTACACATTTCCTTGGAAACGAACACATTGTTAAGATTGTATTGTTAATATAAAATAATGACATACGAAACGGCGCCAGGATGAAAAAAAGTGGAATAAAAAGGTTCCAACTGCCTACTCCGATTAGCCTAGAGATTTCCTTGGAAACGAAAGACATTGTTAAGATTGTATTGTTAATATAATTTAATAACGTACGAAAAGGCGCTGGATGGTAAAAGGTCGAAATTAAGGTTTCAACTGCCTACTCCTTTTAGCTTGTACATTTCCATGGAAACGAAATACATTGTTAAGATTATATTGTTAATATAATATAATAACATACGAAAAGGCGCAGGATGCAAAAATGTCGAAAATAAAACGTTTTAACTGACTTTACAATATAAACCTGTACGTTTCCTTTGAAACGAAAGACATTGTTAGGATTATATTGTTAATATAATATAATAACATACGAAAAGGCGCAGGATGCAAAAAAGTTGAAAAAAAGGTTTCAACTGCCTACTCCGCTTAGCTTACACATTTCCTTGGAAACTAAAGACATTGTTAAGTTAATATTGTCAATATAGTATAATAATATACGAAAAGGAGCAGGGATGCAAAAATGTCGAAAAAAAAGGTTTCAACTGCTACTCCGTTTAGCTTACAAATTTCCTTGCAAAGTAAAGACATTGTTAGGTTTATATTGTTAATATAGTATAATAACATACGAAAGGGAACTGGGATGCAAAAATGTCGAAAATACAACGTTTTAACTGCCTATAGCATATAAACCTATACGTTTCCTTGGAAACGAAAGACATTGTTAAGATTATATTGTTAATATAATATAATAACATACGAAAAGTCGCAGGATGCAAAAATGTCGAAAATAAAACGTTTTAAATGCCTTTACAATATAAACCTATACGTTTCCTTGGAAACGAATGACATTGTTAAGATTATATGTTTAATATAATATAATAACATACGAAAAGGCGCAGGATGCAAAAATTCCAAAATATTACGTTGCCTTTAGCATATAAACCTATACGTTTCCTTGGAAAGGAAAAACAATGTTAAGATTCATTTTTAATATAATGTAATAACATACGAAAAAGGACAGGTATGCAAAAATGTAGAAAATAAAACTTTTTAACTGCCTTTACAATATAAACCTATACGTTTCCTTGGAAACAAAAGACATTGTTAAATTATATTTTTAATATAATATAATAAGATACGAAAAGGCGCCAGATGCAATAATGCAAAAATATTATGTTTTAACTGCCTTTAGCATATAAACCTACACGTTTCGTTGGAAACGAAACACATTGTTAAGATTATATTGTTAATATAATATAATATCATTCGAGAAATCGCAGGATGCAAAAATGTCGAAACAAAAATGATTCAACTGTCTACTCCGTTTAGCTTACACATTTCAACACATTTCCTTGGAAACGAAAGACATTGTTAACGTTATATTGTTAATATAATATAATAACATACGAAAAGGAGAAAGGTTACAAAAAAGTCGAAAATAAAGCGTTTTTACTGTCTTTAGTATATAAATCTACATGTTTCCTTGGAAACGAAAGACGTTGTTAAGATTATATTGTTAATATAATATAATAACATACGAGAAGGCGCAGGATGCAAAAAAGGCGAAAATATAACATATAACGTTTTAACTACCTTTATAATATAAAACTATACGTTTCCTTGTAAACGAAAGACATTGTTAAGATTATATTGTTAATATAGTATAACATACAAAAAAGACGCAGGATGGAAAAAAGTCGAAAAAAAAGGTTTCAACTGCTTACTCCGTTTAGCTTACACAATTCCTTCGAAACTAAAGACATTGTTAGGTTTATATTGTTAATATAGTATAATAACATACGAAAAGGAACAGTGATGCAAAAATGTCGAAAATACAACGTTTTAACTGTCTTTAGCATATAAACCTATACGTTTCCTTGGAAAGGAAATACATTGTTATGATTATATTGTTAATATAATATTATAACATTCGAATAGGCGCAGGATGCAAAAATGTCGAAAAAAAGTTTCAACTGTCTACTCCGTTTAGCTTACACATTTACACTCAATTCCTTGGAAACGAAAGACGTTGTTAAGATTATATTGTTAATATAATATAATAACATACGAAAAGGCTCAGGATGCAAAAATTCCAAAATATTACGTTTTAACTGTCTTTAGCATATAAACCTATACGTTTCCCTGGAAACGAAAGAGACATTGTTAATATTATATTGTTAATATAAAATAATAACATACGAAATGGCGCAGGATGCAAAAAAGTCGAAAATATAACTTTTTACAGCCTATAGCATATAAACCTATACGATTCCTTGGGAACGAAAGACATTGTTAAGATTATAATGTTAATATAATATAATAACATACGAAAAAAAGCAGGATGCAATAAAGCCAAAAAATTACTTTTTAACTGCCTTTAGCATATAAACTTATACGTTTCCTTGGAAACAAAAAACATTGTTAAGATTATATTGTTAATATAACATAACAACATACGAAAAGGAGCAGGATGCAAAATGTCGAAAAAAAAGGTTTCAACTGCCTTCTCCGTTTAGCTTACACATTTCCTTGGAAATTAAAGACATTGTTAGGTTTATATTGTTAATATAGTATAATAACATACGAAGAGGAACTGGGATGGAAAAATGTCGAAAATACAACGTTTTAACTGCCTATAGCATATAAACCTATACGTTTCTTTGGAAACGAAAGACATTGTTACGATTATATAGTTAATATAGTATAATAACATACGAAAAGGCGCAGGATGCAAAAATGTCGAAAATAAATCGTTTTAACTGCCTACTCAGTTTAGCTTACACATTTCCTTGGAAATGAATGACATTGTTAAGATTATATTGTTAATATAGTATAATAACATAAGAAAAGGGGCAGGGAAGCAAACTAGTCAAATATATAACGCTTTAACTGCTTCTAGCATATAAATGTACACGTTTCCTTGGAAACGAAACACATTGTTAAGATTATATTGTTAATATAATATAATAACATACGAAAAGGCGCAGGATGCAAAAATGTCGAAAATATATCGTATTAACTGCCTACTCAGTTTAGCTTACACATTTCCTTGGAAATGAATGACATTGTTAAGATTATATTGTTAATATAGTATAATAACATAAGAAAAGGGGCAGGGATGCAAACAAGTCAAATATATAACGTTTTAACTGCCTCTAGCATATAAATCTACACGTTTCCTTGGAAACGAAAGACATTGTTAAGATTATATTGTTAATATAATATGATAACATACGAAAAGGCGCAGGATGCAAAAAAGTTGAAATAAAGGTTTCAACTGCCTACTCCGTTTAGCTTACACATTTCCTTGGAAACGAACACATTGTTAAGATTGTATTGTTAATATAAAATAATGACATACGAAACGGCGCCAGGATGAAAAAAAGTGGAATAAAAAGGTTCCAACTGCCTACTCCGATTAGCGTAGAGATTTCCTTGGAAACGAAAGACATTGTTAAGATTGTATTGTTAATATAATTTAATAACGTACGAAAAGGCGCAGGATGGTAAAAGGTCGAAATTAAGGTTTCAACTGCCTACTCCTTTTAGCTTGTACATTTCCATGGAAACGAAATACATTGTTAAGATTATATTGTTAATATAATATAATAACATACGAAAAGGCGCAAAATGCAAAAATGTCGAAAATAAAACGTTTTAACTGACTTTACAATATAAACCTGTACGTTTCCTTCGAAACGAAAGACATTGTTAGGATTATATTGTTAATATAATATAATAACATACGAAAAGGCGCAGGATGCAAAAAAGTTGAAAAAAAGGTTTCAACTGCCTACTCCGCTTAGCTTACACATTTCCTTGGAAACTAAAGACATTGTTAAGTTAATATTGTCAATATAGTATAATAATATACGAAAAGGAGCAGGGATGCAAAAATGTCGAAAAAAAAGGTTTCAACTGCTACTCCGTTTAGCTTACAAATTTCCTTGCAAAGTAAAGACATTGTTAGGTTTATATTGTTAATATAGTATAATAACATACGAATAGGAACTGGGATGCAAAAATGTCGAAAATACAACGTTTTAACTGCCTATAGCATATAAACCTATACGTTTCCTTGGAAACGAAAGACATTGTTAAGATTATATTGTTAATATAATATAATAACATACGAAAAGGCGCAGGATGCAAAAATGTCGAAAATAAATAGTTTTAACTGCTTTTACAATATATTAACCTATACGTTTCCTTGGAAACGAAAGACATTGTTAAGATTATATTGGTAATATAATATAATAACATACGAAAAGGCGCAGGATGCAAAAATACCAAAATATTACGTGTTAACTGCCTTTAGCATATAAACCTATACGTTTCCTTGGAAACGAAAGACATTGTTAAGATTATATTGTTAATATAATATAATAACATACGAAAAGTCGCAGGATGCAAAAATGTCGAAAATAAAACGTTTTAAATGCCTTTAGCATATAAACCTATACGTTTCCTTGGAAAGGAAAGACATTGTTATGATTATATTGTTAATATAATATTATAACATTCGAATAGGCGCAGGATGCAAAAATGTCGAAAATAAGTTTCAACTGTCTACTCCGTTTAGCTTACACATTTACACTCATTTCCTTGGAAACGAAAGACATTGTTAAGATTATATTGTTAATATAATATAATAACATACGAAAAGGAGCAAGGTTACAAAAAAGTCGAAAATGAAGGGTTTTTACTGTCTTTACCATATAAACCTACACGTTTCCTTGGAAACGAATGACATTGCTAAGATTATATTGTTAATATAATATAATAACATACGAAAAGGCTCAGGATGCAAAAATTCCAAAATATTACGTGTTAACAGCCTTTAGCATATAAACTTATACGTTTCCTTGGAAACGAAAGACATTGTTAAGATTATATTGTTAATATAGTATAACATACAAAAAAGACGCAGGATGGAAAAAAGTCGAAAAAAAAAAGGTTTCAACTGCCTACTCCGTTTAGCTTACACAATTCCTTCGAAACTAAAGACATTGTTAGGTTTATATTGTTAATATAGTATAATAACATACGAAAAGGAACAGTGATGCAAAAATGTCGAAAATACAACGTTTTAACTGTCTTTAGCATATAAACCTATACGTTTCCTTGGAAACGAAAGACATTGTTAACGTTATATTGTTAATATAATATAATAACATACGAAAAGGAGAAAGGTTACAAAAAAGTCGAAAATAAAGCGTTTTTACTGTCTTTAGTATATAAATCTACATGTTTCGTTGGAAACGAAAGACGTTGTTAAGATTATATTGTTAATATAATATAATAACATACGAGAAGGCGCAGGATGCAAAAAAGGCGAAAATATAACATATAACGTTTTAACTACCTTTATAATATAAAACTATACGTTTCCTTGTAAACGAAAGACATTGTTAAGATTATATTGTTAATATAGTATAACATACAAAAAAGACGCAGGATGGAAAAAAGTCGAAAAAAAAGGTTTCAACTGCCTACTCCGTTTAGCTTACACAATTCCTTCGAAACTAAAGACATTGTTAGGTTTATATTGTTAATATAGTATAATAACATACGAAAAGGAACAGTGATGCAAAAATGTCGAAAATACAACGTTTTAACGGTCTTTAGCATATAAACCTATACGTTTCCTTGGAAACGAAAGACATTGTTAAGATTATATTGTTAATATAATATAATAACATACGAAAAGGCTCAGGATGCAAAAATTCCAAAATATTACGTTTTAACTGCCTTTAGCATATAAACCTATACGTTTCCTTGGAAAGGAAAGACATTGTTATGATTATATTGTTAATATAATATTATAACATTCGAATAGGCGCAGGATGCAAAAATGTCGAAAAAATGTTTCATCTGTCTACTCCGTTTAGCTTACACATTTACACTCAATTCCTTGGAAACGAAAGACGTTGTTAAGATTATATTGTTAATATAATATAATAACATACGAAAAGGAGCAAGGTTACAAAAAAGTCGAAAATGAAGGGTTTTTACTGTCTTTACCATATAAACCTACACGTTTCCTTGGAAACGAATGACATTGCTAAGATTATATTGTTAATATAACATAATAACTTACGAAAAGGCTCAGGATGCAAAAATTCCAAAATATTACGTTTTAACTGTCTTTAGCATATAAACCTATACGTTTCCTTGGAAACGAAACAGACATTGTTAATATTATATTGTTAATATAAAATAATAACATACGAATTGGCGCAGGATGCAAAAAAGTCGAAAATATAACTTTTTACTGCCTTTAGCATATAAACCTATACGATTCCTTGGGAACGAAGGACATTGTTAAGATTATAATGTTAATATAATATAATAACATGCGAAAAAAAGCAGGATGCAATAAAGCCAAAAAATTACTTTTTAACTGCCTTTAGCATTGGAACTTATACGTTTCCTTGGAAACAAAAAACATTGTTAAGATTATATTGTTAATATAACATAACAACATACAAAAAGGAGCAGGATGCAAAAATGTCGAAAAAAAAGGTTTCAACTGCCTTCTCCGTTTAGCTTACACATTTCCTTGGAAAGTAAAGACATTGTAAGGTTTATATTGTTATTATAGTATAATAACATACGAAAAGGAACTGGGATGCAAAAATGTCGAAAATACAACGTTTTTACTGCCTATAGCATATAAACCTATACGTTTCCTTGGAAACGAAAGACATTGTTACGATTATATTGTTAATATAATATAATAACATACGAAAAGGCGCAGGATGCAAAAATGTCGAAAATAAATCGTTTTAACTGCCTACTCAGTTTAGCTTACACATTTCCTTGGAAATGAATGACATTGTTAAGATTATATTGTTAATATAGTATAATAACATAAGAAAAGGGGCAGGGATGCAAACAAGTCAAATATATAACGTTTTAACTGCCTCTAGCATATAAATCTACACGTTTCCTTGGAAACGAAACACATTGTTAAGATTATATTGTTAATATAATATAATAACATACGAAAAGGGGCAAGGATAAAAAAAAATTGAAAATAAATCGTTTTAACTGCCTTTGGCATATAAACCTACACGTTTCCCTGGAAACGATAGACATTGTTAAGATTATATTTTTGATATAATATAATAACCTACGAAAAGGTGGAGGATGAAAAAGAGTAAAAAAAAAGCATTCAAGTGCCTTTAGCATATAAACCTACACGTTTCCTTGGAAACGAAAGACATTGTTAAGATAATATTGTTAATATAATATGATAACATACGAAAAGGCGCAGGATGCAAAAAAGTTGAAAAAAAGGTTTCAACTGCCTACTCCGCTTAGCTTACACATTTCCTTGGAAACTAAAGACATTGTTAAGTTAATATTGTCAATATAGTATAATAATATACGAAAAGGAGCAGGGATGCAAAAATGTCGAAAAAAAAGGTTTCAACTGCTACTCCGTTTAGCTTACAAATTTCCTTGCAAAGTAAAGACATTGTTAGGTTTATATTGTTAATATAGTATAATAACATACGAAAGGGAACTGGGATGCAAAAATGTCGAAAATACAACGTTTTAACTGCCTATAGCATATAAACCTATACGTTTCCTTGGAAACGAAAGACATTGTTAAGATTATATTGTTAATATAATATAATAACATACGAAAAGTCGCAGGATGCAAAAATGTCGAAAATAAAACGTTTTAAATGCCTTTACAATATAAACCTATACGTTTCCTTGGAAACGAATGACATTGTTAAGATTATATGTTTAATATAATATAATAACATACGAAAAGGCGCAGGATGCAAAAATTCCAAAATATTACGTTGCCTTTAGCATATAAACCTATACGTTTCCTTGGAAAGGAAAGACAATGTTAAGATTCATTTTTAATATAATGTAATAACATACGAAAAAGGACAGGTATGCAAAAATGTAGAAAATAAAACTTTTTAACTGCCTTTACAATATAAACCTATACGTTTCCTTGGAAACAAAAGACATTGTTAAATTATATTTTTAATATAATATAATAAGATACGAAAAGGCGCCGGATGCAATAATGCAAAAATATTATGTTTTAACTGCCTTTAGCATATAAACCTACACGTTTCGTTGGAAACGAAACACATTGTTAAGATTATATTGTTAATATAATAAAATATCATTCGAGAAATCGCAGGATGCAAAAATGTCGAAAGAAAAATGATTCAACTGTCTACTCCGTTTAGCTTACACATTTCAACACATTTCCTTGGAAACGAAAGACATTGTTAACGTTATATTGTTAATATAATATAATAACATACGAAAAGGAGAAAGGTTACAAAAAAGTCGAAAATAAAGCGTTTTTACTGTCTTTAGTATATAAATCTACATGTTTCCTTGGAAACGAAAGACGTTGTTAAGATTATATTGTTAATATAATATAATAACATACGAGAAGGCGCAGGATGCAAAAAAGGCGAAAATATAACATATAACGTTTTAACTACCTTTATAATATAAAACTATACGTTTCCTTGTAAACGAAAGACATTGTTAAGATTATATTGTTAATATAGTATAACATACAAAAAAGACGCAGGATGGAAAAAAGTCGAAAAAAAAGGTTTCAACTGCTTACTCCGTTTAGCTTACACAATTCCTTCGAAACTAAAGACATTGTTAGGTTTATATTGTTAATATAGTATAATAACATACGAAAAGGAACAGTGATGCAAAAATGTCGAAAATACAAAGTTTTAACTGTCTTTAGCATATAAACCTATACGTTTCCTTGGAAAGGAAATACATTGTTATGATTATATTGTTAATATAATATTATAACATTCGAATAGGCGCAGGATGCAAAAATGTCGAAAAAAAGTTTCAACTGTCTACTCCGTTTAGCTTACACATTTACACTCAATTCCTTGGAAACGAAAGACGTTGTTAAGATTATATTGTTAATATAATATAATAACATACGAAAAGGAGCAAGGTTACAAAAAAGTCGAAAATGAAGGGTTTTTACTGTCTTTACCATATAAACCTACACGTTTCCTTGGAAACGAATGACATTGCTAAGATTATATTGTTAATATAATATAATAACTTACGAAAAGGCTCAGGATGCAAAAATTCCAAAATATTACGTTTTAACTGTCTTTAGCATATAAACCTATACGTTTCCTTGGAAACGAAAGAGACATTGTTAATATTATATTGTTAATATAAAATAATAACATACGAAATGGCGCAGGATGCAAAAAAGTCGAAAATATAACTTTTTACTGCCTATAGCATATAAACCTATACGATTCCTTGGGAACGAAAGACATTGTTAAGATTATAATGTTAATATAATATAATAACATACGAAAAAAAGCAGGATGGAATAAAGCCAAAAAATTACTTTTTCACTGCCTTTAGCATTTAAACTTATACGTTTCCTTGGAAACAAAAAACATTGTTAAGATTATATTGTTAATATAACATAACAACATACGAAAAGGAGCAGGATCCAAAAATGTCGAAAAAAAAGGTTTCAACTGCCTTCTCCGTTTAGCTTACACATTTCCTTGGAAAGTAAAGACATTGTTAGGTTTATATTGTTATTATAGTATAATAACATACGAAAAGGAACTGGGATGCAAAAATGTCGAAAATACAACGTTTTAACTGCCTATAGCATATAAACCTATACGTTTCCTTGGAAACGAAAGACATTGTTACGATTATATTGTTAATATAATATAATAACATACGAAAAGGCGCAGGATGCAAAAATGTCGAAAATAAATCGAATTAACTGCCTACTCAGTTTAGCTTACACATTTCCTTGGAAATGAATGACATTGTTAAGATTATATTGTTAATATAACATAAGAAAAGGGGCAGGGATGCAAACAAGTCAAATATATAACGTTTTAACTGCCTCTAGCATATAAATCTACACGTTTCCTTGGAAACGAAAGACATTGTTAAGATTATATTGTTAATATAATATGATAACATACGAAAAGGCGCAGGATGCAAAAAAGTTGAAATAAAGGTTTCAACTGCCTACTCCGTTTAGCTTACACATTTCCTTGGAAACGAACACATTGTTAATATAAAATAATAACATACGAAACGGCGCAAGGATGAAAAGAAGTCGAATAAAAAGGTTCCAACTGCCTACTCCGATTAGCGTAGACATTTCCTTGGAAACGAAAGACATTGTTAAGATTATATTGTTAATATAATATAATAACGTACGAAAAAGCGCAGGATGGTAAAAGGTCGAAATTAAGGTTTCAACTGCCTACTCCTTTTAGCTTGTACATTTCCATGGAAACGAAATACATTGTTGAGATTATATTGTTAATATAATATAATAACATACGAAAAGGCGCAGGATGGAAACATGTCGAAAATAAAACGTTTTAACTGCCTTTACAATATAAACCTGTACGTTTCCTTGGAAACGAAAGATATTGTTAGGATTATATTGTTAATATAATATAATAACATACGAAAAGGCGCAGGATGCAAAAAAGTTGAAAAAAAGGTTTCAACTGCCTACTCCGTTTAGCTTACACATTTCCTTGGAAACTAAAGACATTGTTAAGTTAATATTGTCAATATAGTATAATAATATACGACAAGGAGCAGGGATGCAAAAATGTCGAAAAAAAAAGGTTTCAACTGCTACTCCGTTTAGCTTACAAATTTCCTTGCAAAGTAAAGACATTGTTAGGTTTATATTGTTAATATAGTATAATAACATATGAAAAGGAACTGGGATGCAAAAATGTCGAAAATACAACGCTTTAACAGCCTATAGCATATAAACCTATACGTTTCCATGGAAACGAAAGACATTGTTAAGATTATATTGTTAATATAATATAATAGCATACGAAAAGGCGCAGGATGCAAAAATGTCGAAAATAAATCGTTTTAACTGCTTTTACAATATAAACCTATACGTTTCCTGGGAAACGAAAGACATTGTTAAGATTATATTGTTAATATAATATAATAACATACGAAAAGTCGCAGGATGCAAAAATGTCGAAAATAAAACGTTTTAACTGCGTTTACAATATAAACCTATACGTTTCCTTGGAAACGAATGACATTGCTAAGATTATATTGTTAATATAATATAATAACATACGAAAAGGCTCAGGATGCAAAAATTCCAAAATATTACGTGTTAACAGCCTTTAGCATATAAACCTATACGTTTCCTTGGAAACGAAAGACATTGTTAAAATATATTTTTAATATAATATAACATACAAAAAGGCGCAAGATGCAAAAAAGTAAAAAAAAAATGTTTCAAGTGCCTTTAGCATTTAAACCTACACGTTTACTTGGAATCGAAAGACTTTGTTAAGATTATATTGTTAATATAATATTTAACATACGAAAAGGCAGGATGCAAAAATGCCAAAATATTACCTTTTAACTGCCTTTAGCACATAAACCTATACGTTTCCTTGGAAACGAAAGACATTGTTATGATTATATTGTTAATATAATAACATTCGAAAAGGCGCAGGATGCAAAAATGTCGAAAAAAAGTTTCAACTGTCTACTCCGTTTAGCTTACACATTTCAACTCATTTCCTTTTAAACGAAAGACATTGTTAAGATTATATTTTTAATATAATATAATAACGTACGAAAAGGGACATGGATGGAGAAATGTCGAAAACAAAACGTTTTAACTGCCTTTACAATATGAGCCTAAACGTTTCCTTGGAAGCCAAAGTCATTTTTAAGATTATATTGTTAATATAATATGCGCAGGATGCAAAAAAGTCGAAAAAAGAGGTTTCAAATGGCTACTCCGTTTAGCTTACACATTTCCTTAGAAACTAAAGACATTGTTAGGTTTATATTGTTAATGTAATATAATAACATACGAAAGGGAGCAGGATGCAAAAATGCCAATATATTACATTTTAACTGCCTTTAGCATATAAACCTATACGTTTCCTTGGAAACGAAAGACATTGTTAAGATTATATTGTTAATATAATATAATAACATGCGAAAAGGCGCAGGATGCAAAAATTCCAAAATATTACGTTTTAACTGCCTTTAGCATATAAACCTATACGTTTCCTTGTAAACGAAAAACATTGTTAAGATTATATTGTTAATATAAAATAAACCCATACGAAATGCGCACGATGCAAAAAAGTCGAATAAAAAGGTTTCAACTGACTACTCCCTTTAGCTTACACATTTCCTTGGAGACGAAAGACATTGTTAGGATAAGATTGTTAATATAATATAAAAACATACGAAAAAGGACAGGGATGCAAAAGTGTCGAAAATAAGACGTTTTAACTGCCTTTACAATATAGACCTATACGTTTCCTTGGAAACGAATGACATTGTTAAGATTATATTGTAAATATAATATAATAACATACGAAAAGCGCAGGATGCAAAAAAGTAGAAAAGAAAAGGTTTCAAATGCATCCTCCGTTTAACTTACACATTTCCTTGGAAACTAAAGACATTGTTAAGTTAATATTGTCAATATAGTATAATAACATACGAAAAGGAGCAAGGTTACAAAAAAGTCGAAAATGAAGGGTTTTTACTGTGTTTACCATATAAACCTACACGTTTCCTTGGAAACGAATGACATTGCTAAGATTATATTGTTAATATAATATAATAACATACGAAACGGCTCAGGATGCAAAAATTCCAAAATATTACGTTTTAACTGTCTTTAGCATATACACCTATACGTTTCCTTGGAAACGAAAGAGACATTGTTAATATTATATTGTTAATATAAAAATAATAACATACGAAATGGCTCAGGATGCAAAAAAGTCGAAAATATACCTTTTTAACTGCCTTTAGCATATAAACCTATACGATTCCTTGGGAACGAAAGACATTGTTAAGATTATAATGTTAATATAATATAATAACATACGAAAAAAAGCAGGATGCAATAAAGCCAAAAAATTACTTTTTAACTGCCTTTAGCATATAAACTTATACGTTTCCTTGGAAACAAAAAACATTGTTAAGATTATATTGTTAATATAACATAACAACATACGAAAAGGAGCAGGATGCAAAATGTCGAAAAAAAAGGTTTCAACTGCCTTCTCCGTTTAGCTTACACATTTCCTTGGAAATTAAAGACATTGTTAGGTTTATATTGTTAATATAGTATAATAACATACGAAGAGGAACTGGGATGGAAAAATGTCGAAAATACAACGTTTTAACTGTCTTTAGCATATAAAGCAATACGTTTCCTTGGAAACGAAAGACATTGTTAAGATTATATTGTTAATATAATATAATAACATACGAAAAGGCGCAGGATGCAAAAATGTCGAAAATAAATCGTTTTAACTGCCTACTCAGTTTAGCTTACACATTTCCTTGGAAATGAATGACATTGTTAAGATTATATTGTTAATATAGTATAATAACATAAGAAAAGGGGCAGGGATGCAAACAAGTCAAATATATAACGTTTTAACTGCCTCTAGCATATAAATCTACACGTTTCCTTGGAAACGAAACACATTGTTAAGATTATATTGTTAATATAATATGATAACATACGAAAAGGCGCAGGATGCAAAAAAGTTGAAAAAAAGGTTTCAACTGCCTACTCCGCTTAGCTTACACATTTCCTTGGAAACTAAAGACATTGTTAAGTTAATATTGTCAATATAGTATAATAATATACGAAAAGGAGCAGGGATGCAAAAATGTCGAAAAAAAAGGTTTCAACTGCTACTCCGTTTAGCTTACAAATTTCCTTGCAAAGTAAAGACATTGTTAGGTTTATATTGTTAATATAGTATAATAACATACGAAAGGGAACTGGGATGCAAAAATGTCGAAAATACAACGTTTTAACTGCCTATAGCATATAAACCTATACGTTTCCTTGGAAACGAAAGACATTGTTAAGATTATATTGTTAATATAATATAATAACATACGAAAAGTCGCAGGATGCAAAAATGTCGAAAATAAAACGTTTTAAATGCCTTTACAATATAAACCTATACGTTTCCTTGGAAACGAATGACATTGTTAAGATTATATGTTTAATATAATATAATAACATACGAAAAGGCGCAGGATGCAAAAATTCCAAAATATTACGTTGCCTTTAGCATATAAACCTATACGTTTCCTTGGAAAGGAAAGACAATGTTAAGATTCATTTTTAATATAATGTAATAACATACGAAAAAGGACAGGTATGCAAAAATGTAGAAAATAAAACTTTTTAACTGCCTTTACAATATAAACCTACACGTTTCCTTGGAAACAAAAGACATTGTTAAATTATATTTTTAATATAATATAATAAGATACGAAAAGGCGCCGGATGCAATAATGCAAAAATATTATGTTTTAACTGCCTTTAGCATATAAACCTACACGTTTCGTTGGAAACGAAACACATTGTTAAGATTATATTGTTAATATAATATAATATCATTCGAGAAATCGCAGGATGCAAAAATGTCGAAACAAAAATGATTCAACTGTCTACTCCGTTTAGCTTACACATTTCAACACATTTCCTTGGAAACGAAAGACATTGTTAACGTTATATTGTTAATATAATATAATAACATACGAAAAGGAGAAAGGTTACAAAAAAGTCGAAAATAAAGCGTTTTTACTGTCTTTAGTATATAAATCTACATGTTTCCTTGGAAACGAAAGACGTTGTTAAGATTATATTGTTAATATAATATAATAACATACGAGAAGGCGCAGGATGCAAAAAAGGCGAAAATATAACATATAACGTTTTAACTCCCTTTATAATATAAAACTATACGTTTCCTTGTAAACGAAAGACATTGTTAAGATTATATTGTTAATATAGTATAACATACAAAAAAGACGCAGGATGGAAAAAAGTCGAAAAAAAAGGTTTCAACTGCTTACTCCGTTTAGCTTACACAATTCCTTCGAAACTAAAGACATTGTTAGGTTTATATTGTTAATATAGTATAATAACATACGAAAAGGAACAGTGATGCAAAAATGTCGAAAATACAACGTTTTAACTGTCTTTAGCATATAAACCTATACGTTTCCTTGGAAAGGAAATACATTGTTATGATTATATTGTTAATATAATATTATAACATTCGAATAGGCGCAGGATGCAAAAATGTCGAAAAAAAGTTTCAACTGTCTACTCCGTTTAGCTTACACATTTACACTCAATTCCTTGGAAACGAAAGACGTTGTTAAGATTATATTGTTAATATAATATAATAACATACGAAAAGGAGCAAGGTTACAAAAAAGTCGAAAATGAAGGGTTTTTACTGTCTTTAAAATATAAACCTACACGTTTCCTTGGAAACGAATGACATTGCTAAGATTATATTGTTAATATAATATAATAACTTACGAAAAGGCTCAGGATGCAAAAATTCCAAAATATTACGTTTTAACTGTCTTTAGCATATAAACCTATACGTTTCCTTGGAAACGAAAGAGACATTGTTAATATTATATTGTTAATATAAAATAATAACATACGAAATGGCGCAGGATGCAAAAAAGTCGAAAATATAACTTTTTACTGCCTATAGCATATAAACCTATACGATTCCTTGGGAACGAAAGACATTGTTAAGATTATAATGTTAATATAATATAATAACATACGAAAAAAAGCAGGATGGAATAAAGCCAAAAAATTACTTTTTAACTGCCTTTAGCATTTAAACTTATACGTTTCCTTGGAAACAAAAAACATTGTTAAGATTATATTGTTAATATAACATAACAACATACGAAAAGGAGCAGGATCCAAAAATGTCGAAAAAAAAGGTTTCAACTGCCTTCTCCGTTTAGCTTACACATTTCCTTGGAAAGTAAAGACATTGTTAGGTTTATATTGTTATTATAGTATAATAACATACGAAAAGGAACTGGGATGCAAAAATGTCGAAAATACAACGTTTTAACTGCCTATAGCATATAAACCTATACGTTTCCTTGGAAACGAAAGACATTGTTACGATTATATTGTTAATATAATATAATAACATACGAAAAGGCGCAGGATGCAAAAATGTCGAAAATAAATCGAATTAACTGCCTACTCAGTTTAGCTTACACATTTCCTTGGAAATGAATGACATTGTTAAGATTATATTGTTAATATAGTATAATAACATAAGAAAAGGGGCAGGGATGCAAACAAGTCAAATATATAACGTTTTAACTGCCTCTAGCATATAAATCTACACGTTTCCTTGGAAACGAAAGACATTGTTAAGATTATATTGTTAATATAATATGATAACATACGAAAAGGCGCAGGATGCAAAAAAGTTGAAATAAAGGTTTCAACTGCCTACTCCGTTTAGCTTACACATTTCCTTGGAAACGAACACATTGTTAATATAAAATAATAACATACGAAACGGCGCAAGGATGAAAAGAAGTCGAATAAAAAGGTTCCAACTGCCTACTCCGATTAGCGTAGACATTTCCTTGGAAACGAAAGACATTGTTAAGATTATATTGTTAATATAATATAATAACGTACGAAAAAGCGCAGGATGGTAAAAGGTCGAAATTAAGGTTTCAACTGCCTACTCCTTTTAGCTTGTACATTTCCATGGAAACGAAATACATTGTTAAGATTATATTGTTAATATAATATAATAACATACGAAAAGGCGCAGGATGGAAACATGTCGAAAATAAAACGTTTTAACTGCCTTTACAATATAAACCTGTACGTTTCCTTGGAAACGAAAGATATTGTTAGGATTATATTGTTAATATAATATAATAACATACGAAAAGGCGCAGGATGCAAAAAAGTTGAAAAAAAGGTTTCAACTGCCTACTCCGTTTAGCTTACACATTTCCTTGGAAACTAAAGACATTGTTAAGTTAATATTGTCAATATAGTATAATAATATACGACAAGGAGCAGGGATGCAAAAATGTCGAAAAAAAAAGGCTTCAACTGCTACTCCGTTTAGCTTACAAATTTCCTTGCAAAGTAAAGACATTGTTAGGTTTATATTGTTAATATAGTATAATAACATATGAAAAGGAACTGGGATGCAAAAATGTCGAAAATACAACGCTTTAACAGCCTATAGCATATAAACCTATACGTTTCCTTGGAAACGAAAGACATTGTTAAGATTATATTGTTAATATAATATAATAGCATACGAAAAGGCGCAGGATGCAAAAATGTCGAAAATAAATCGTTTTAACTGCTTTTACAATATAAACCTATACGTTTCCTGGGAAACGAAAGACATTGTTAAGATTATATTGTTAATATAATATAATAACATACGAAAAGTCGCAGGATGCAAAAATGTCGAAAATAAAACGTTTTAACTGCGTTTACAATATAAACCTATACGTTTCCTTGGAAACGAATGACATTGCTAAGATTATATTGTTAATATAATATAATAACATACGAAAAGGCTCAGGATGCAAAAATTCCAAAATATTACGTGTTAACAGCCTTTAGCATATAAACCTATACGTTTCCTTGGAAACGAAAGACATTGTTAAAATATATTTTTAATATAATATAATAACATACAAAAAGGCGCAAGATGCAAAAAAGTAAAAAAAAAATGTTTCAAGTGCCTTTAGCATTTAAACCTACACGTTTACTTGGAATCGAAAGACTTTGTTAAGATTATATTGTTAATATAATATTTAACATACGAAAAGGCAGGATGCAAAAATGCCAAAATATTACCTTTTAACTGCCTTTAGCACATAAACCTATACGTTTCCTTGGAAACGAAAGACATTGTTATGATTATATTGTTAATATAATAACATTCGAAAAGGCGCAGGATGCAAAAATGTCGAAAAAAAGTTTCAACTGTCTACTCCGTTTAGCTTACACATTTCGACTCATTTCCTTTTAAACGAAAGACATTGTTAAGATTATATTTTTAATATAATATAATAACGTACGAAAAGGGACATGGATGGAGAAATATCGAAAACAAAACGTTTTAACTGCCTTTACAATATGAGCCTAAACGTTTCCTTGGAAGCCAAAGTCATTTTTAAGATTATATTGTTAATATAATATGCGCAGGATGCAAAAAAGTCGAAAAAAGAGGTTTCAAATGGCTACTCCGTTTAGCTTACACATTTCCTTGGAAACTAAAGACATTGTTAGGTTTATATTGTTAATGTAATATAATAACATACGAAAGGGAGCAGGATGCAAAAATGCCAATATATTACATTTTAACTGCCTTTAGCATATAAACCTATACGTTTCCTTGGAAACGAAAGACATTGTTAAGATTATATTGTTAATATAATATAATAACATGCGAAAAGGCGCAGGATGCAAAAATTCCAAAATATTACGTTTTAACTGCCTTTAGCATATAAACCTATACGTTTCCTTGTAAACGAAAAACATTGTTAAGATTATATTGTTAATATAAAATAAACCCATACGAAATGCGCACGATGCAAAAAAGTCGAATAAAAAGGTTTCAACTGACTACTCCCTTTAGCTTACACATTTCCTTGGAGACGAAAGACATTGTTAGGATAAGATTGTTAATATAATATAAAAACATACGAAAAAGGACAGGGATGCAAAAGTGTCGAAAATAAGACGTTTTAACTGCCTTTACAATATAAACCTATACGTTTCCTTGGAAACGAATGACATTGTTAATATTATATTGTAAATATAATATAATAACATACGAAAAGCGCAGGATGCAAAAAAGTAGAAAAGAAAAGGTTTCAAATGCATCCTCCGTTTAACTTACACATTTCCTTGGAAACTAAAGACATTGTTAAGTTAATATTGTCAATATAGTATAATAACATACGAAAAGGAGCAAGGTTACAAAAAAGTCGAATATGAAGGGTTTTTACTGTCTTTACCATATAAACCTACACGTTTCCTTGGAAACGAATGACATTGCTAAGATTATATTGTTAATATAATATAATAACATACGAAACGGCTCAGGATGCAAAAATTCCAAAATATTACGTTTTAACTGTCTTTAGCATATACACCTATACGTTTCCTTGGAAACGAAAGAGACATTGTTAATATTATATTGTTAATATAAAAATAATAACATACGAAATGGCTCAGGATGCAAAAAAGTCGAAAATATACCTTTTTAACTGCCTTTAGCATATAAACCTATACGATTCCTTGGGAACGAAAGACATTGTTAAGATTATAATGTTAATATAATATAATAACATACGAAAAAAAGCAGGATGCAATAAAGCCAAAAAATTACTTTTTAACTGCCTTTAGCATATAAACTTATACGTTTCCTTGGAAACAAAAAACATTGTTAAGATTATATTGTTAATATAACATAACAACATACGAAAAGGAGCAGGATGCAAAATGTCGAAAAAAAGGTTTCGACTGCCTTCTCCGTTTAGCTTACACATTTCCTTGGAAATTAAAGACATTGTTAGGTTTATATTGTTAATATAGTATAATAACATACGAAGAGGAACTGGGATGGAAAAATGTCGAAAATACAACGTTTTAACTGCTTATAGCATATAAACCTATACGTTTCTTTGGAAACGAAAGACATTGTTACGATTATATAGTTAATATAGTATAATAACATACGAAAAGGCGCAGGATGCAAAAATGTCGAAAATAAATCGTTTTAACTGCCTACTCAGTTTAGCTTACACATTTCCTTGGAAATGAATGACATTGTTAAGATTATATTGTTAATATAGTATAATAACATAAGAAAAGGGGCAGGGAAGCAAACTAGTCAAATATATAACGCTTTAACTGCCTCTAGCATATAAATGTACACGTTTCCTTGGAAACGAAACACATTGTTAAGATTATATTGTTAATATAATATAATAACATACGAAAAGGCGCAGGATGCAAAAATGTCGAAAATATATCGTATTAACTGCCTACTCAGTTTAGCTTACACATTTCCTTGGAAATGAATGACATTGTTAAGATTATATTGTTAATATAGTATAATAACATAAGAAAAGGGGCAGGGATGCAAACAAGTCAAATATATAACGTTTTAACTGCCTCTAGCATATAAATCTACACGTTTCCTTGGAAACGAAAGACATTGTTAAGATTATATTGTTAATATAATATGATAACATACGAAAAGGCGCAGGATGCAAAAAAGTTGAAATAAAGGTTTCAACTGCCTACTCCGTTTAGCTTACACATTTCCTTGGAAACGAACACATTGTTAAGATTGTATTGTTAATATAAAATAATGACATACGAAACGGCGCCAGGATGAAAAAAAGTGGAATAAAAAGGTTCCAACTGCCTACTCCGATTAGCGTAGAGATTTCCTTGGAAACGAAAGACATTGTTAAGATGGTATTGTTAATATAATTTAATAACGTACGAAAAGGCGCAGGATGGTAAAAGGTCGAAATTAAGGTTTCAACTGCCTACTCCTTTTAGCTTGTACATTTCCATTGACACGAAATACATTGTTAAGATTATATTGTTAATATAATATAATAACATACGAAAAGGCGCAAAATGCAAAAATGTCGAAAATAAAACGTTTTAACTGACTTTACAATATAAACCTGTACGTTTCCTTCGAAACGAAAGACATTGTTAGGATTATATTGTTAATATAATATAATAACATACGAAAAGGCGCAGGATGCAAAAAAGTTGAAAAAAAGGTTTCAACTGCCTACTCCGCTTAGCTTACACATTTCCTTGGAAACTAAAGACATTGTTAAGTTAATATTGTCAATATAGTATAATAATATACGAAAAGGAGCAGGGATGCAAAAATGTCGAAAAAAAAGGTTTCAACTGCTACTCCGTTTAGCTTACAAATTTCCTTGCAAAGTAAAGACATTGTTAGGTTTATATTGTTAATATAGTATAATAACATACGAATAGGAACTGGGATGCAAAAATGTCGAAAATACAACGTTTTAACTGCCTATAGCATATAAACCTATACGTTTCCTTGGAAACGAAAGACATTGTTAAGATTATATTGTTAATATAATATGATAACATACGAAAAGGCGCAGGATGCAAAAATGTCGAAAATAAATAGTTTTAACTGCTTTTACAATATATTAACCTATACGTTTCCTTGGAAACGAAAGATATTGTTAAGATTATATTGGTAATATAATATAATAACATACGAAAAGGCGCAGGATGCAAAAATACCAAAATATTACGTGTTAACTGCCTTTAGCATATAAACCTATACGTTTCCTTGGAAACGAAAGACATTGTTAAGATTATATTGTTAATATAATATAATAACATACGAAAAGTCGCAGGATGCAAAAATGTCGAAAATAAAACGTTTTAAATGCCTTTAGCATATAAACCTATACGTTTCCTTGGAAAGGAAAGACATTGTTATGATTATATTGTTAATATAATATTATAACATTCGAATAGGCGCAGGATGCAAAAATGTCGAAAATAAGTTTCAACTGTCTACTCCGTTTAGCTTACACATTTACACTCATTTCCTTGGAAACGAAAGACATTGTTAAGATTATATTGTTAATATAATATAATAACATACGAAAAGGAGCAAGGTTACAAAAAAGTCGAAAATGAAGGGTTTTTACTGTCTTTACCATATAAACCTACACGTTTCCTTGGAAACGAATGACATTGCTAAGATTATATTGTTAATATAATATAATAACATACGAAAAGGCTCAGGATGCAAAAATTCCAAAATATTACGTGTTAACAGCCTTTAGCATATAAACCTATACGTTTCCTTGGAAACGAAAGACATTGTTAAGATTATATTGTTAATATAGTATAACATACAAAAAAGACGCAGGATGGAAAAAAGTCGAAAAAAAGGTTTCAACTGCCTACTCCGTTTAGCTTACACAATTCCTTCGAAACTAAAGACATTGTTAGGTTTATATTGTTAATATAGTATAATAACATACGAAAAGGAACAGTGATGCAAAAATGTCGAAAATACAACGTTTTAACGGTCTTTAGCATATAAACCTATACGTTTCCTTGGAAACGAAAGACATTGTTAAGATTATATTGTTAATATAATATAATAACATACGAAAAGGCTCAGGATGCAAAAATTCCAAAATATTACGTTTTAACTGCCTTTAGCATATAAACCTATACGTTTCCTTGGAAAGGAAAGACATTGTTATGATTATATTGTTAATATAATATTATAACATTCGAATAGGCGCAGGATGCAAAAATGTCGAAAAAATGTTTCATCTGTCTACTCCGTTTAGCTTACACATTTACACTCAATTCCTTGGAAACGAAAGACGTTGTTAAGATTATATTGTTAATATAATATAATAACATACGAAAAGGAGCAAGGTTACAAAAAAGTCGAAAATGAAGGGTTTTTACTGTCTTTACCATATAAACCTACACGTTTCCTTGGAAACGAATGACATTGCTAAGATTATATTGTTAATATAATATAATAACTTACGAAAAGGCTCAGGATGCAAAAATTCCAAAATATTACGTTTTAACTGTCTTTAGCATATAAACCTACACGTTTCCTTGGAAACGAAACAGACATTGTTAATATTATATTGTTAATATAAAATAATAACATACGAATTGGCGCAGGATGCAAAAAAGTCGAAAATATAACTTTTTACTGCCTTTAGCATATAAACCTATACGATTCCTTGGGAACGAAGGACATTGTTAAGATTATAATGTTAATATAATATAATAACATGCGAAAAAAAGCAGGATGCAATAAAGCCAAAAAATTACTTTTTAACTGCCTTTAGCATTGGAACTTATACGTTTCCTTGGAAACAAAAAACATTGTTAAGATTATATTGTTAATATAACATAACAACATACAAAAAGGAGCAGGATGCAAAAATGTCGAAAAAAAAGGTTTCAACTGCCTTCTCCGTTTAGCTTACACATTTCCTTGGAAAGTAAAGACATTGTAAGGTTTATATTGTTATTATAGTATAATAACATACGAAAAGGAACTGGGATGCAAAAATGTCGAATATACAACGTTTTTACTGCCTATAGCATATAAACCTATACGTTTCCTTGGAAACGAAAGACATTGTTACGATTATATTGTTAATATAATATAATAACATACGAAAAGGCGCAGGATGCAAAAATGTCGAAAATAAATCGTTTTAACTGCCTACTCAGTTTAGCTTACACATTTCCTTGGAAATGAATGACATTGTTAAGATTATATTGTTAATATAGTATAATAACATAAGAAAAGGGGCAGGGATGCAAACAAGTCAAATATATAACGTTTTAACTGCCTCTAGCATATAAATCTACACGTTTCCTTGGAAACGAAACACATTGTTAAGATTATATTGTTAATATAATATAATAACATACGAAAAGGGGCAAGGATACAAAAAAATTGAAAATAAATCGTTTTAACTGCCTTTAGCATATAAACCTACACGTTTCCCTGGAAACGATAGACATTGTTAAGATTATATTTTTGATATAATATAATAACCTACGAAAAGGTGGAGGATGAAAAAGAGTAAAAAAAAAAGCATTCAAGTGCCTTTAGCATATAAACCTACACGTTTCCTTGGAAACGAAAGACATTGTTAAGATAATATTGTTAATATAATATGATAACATACGAAAAGGCGCAGGATGCAAAAAAGTTGAAATAAAGGTTTCAACTGCCTACTCCGTTTAGCTTACACATTTCCTTGGAAACGAACGCATTGTTAAGATTGTATTGTTAATATAAAATAATGACATACGAAACGGCGCCAGGATGAAAAAAAGTGGAATAAAAAGGTTCCAACTGCCTACTCCGATTAGCGTAGAGATTTCCTTGGAAACGAAAGACATTGTTAAGATTGTATTGTTAATATAATTTAATAACGTACGAAAAGGCGCAGGATGGTAAAAGGTCGAAATTAAGGTTTCAACTGCCTACTCCTTTTAGCTTGTACATTTCCATGGAAACGAAATACATTGTTAAGATTATATTGTTAATATAATATAATAACATACGAAAAGGCGCAGGATGCAAAAATGTCGAAAATAAAACGTTTTAACTGACTTTACAATATAAACCTGTACGTTTCCTTCGAAACGAAAGACATTGTTAGGATTATATTGTTAATATAATATAATAACATACGAAAAGGCGCAGTATGCAAAAAAGTTGAAAAAAAAGGTTTCAACTGCCTACTCCGCTTAGCTTACACATTTCCTTGGAAACTAAAGACATTGTTAAGTTAATATTGTCAATATAGTATAATAATATACGAAAAGGAGCAGGGATGCAAAAATGTCGAAAAAAAAGGTTTCAACTGCTACTCTGTTTAGCTTACAAATTTCCTTGCAAAGTAAAGACATTGTTAGGTTTATATTGTTAATATAGTATAATAACATACGAATAGGAACTGGGATGCAAAAATGTCGAAAATACAACGTTTTAACTGCCTATAGCATATAAACCTATACGTTTCCTTGGAAACGAAAGACATTGTTAAGATTACATTGTTAATATAATATAATAACATACGAAAAGGCGCAGGATGCAAAAATGTCGAAAATAAATAGTTTTAACTGCTTTTACAATATAAACCTATACGTTTCCTTGGAAACGAAAGACATTGTTAAGATTATATTGTTAATATAATATAATAACATACGAAAAGGCGCAGGATGCAAAAATACCAAAATATTACGTGTTAACTGCCTTTAGCATATAAACCTATACGTTTCCTTGGAAACGAAAGACATTGTTAAGATTATATTGTTAATATAATATAATAACATACGAAAAGTCGCAGGATGCAAAAATGTCGAAAATAAAACGTTTTAAATGCCTTTACAATATAAACCTATACGTTTCCTTGGAAACGAATGACATTGTTAAGATTATATGTTTAATATAATATAATAACATACGAAAAGGCTCAGGATGCAAAAGTTCCAAAATATTACGTTTTAGCTGCCTTTAGCATATAAACCTATACGTTTCCTTGGAAAGGAAAGACATTGTTATGATTATATTGTTAATATAATATTATAACATTCGAATAGGCGCAGGATGCAAAAATGTCGAAAATAAGTTTCAACTGTCTACTCCGTTTAGCTTACACATTTACACTCATTTCCTTGGAAACGAAAGACATTGTTAAGATTATATTGTTAATATAATATAATAACATACGAAAAGGAGCAAGGTTACAAAAAAGTCGAAAATGAAGGGTTTTTACTGTCTTTACCATATAAACCTACACGTTTCCTTGGAAACGAATGACATTGCTAAGATTATATTGTTAATATAATATAATAACATACGAAAAGGCTCAGGATGCAAAAATTCCAAAATATTACGTGTTAACAGCCTTTAGCATATAAACCTATACGTTTCCTTGGAAACGAAAGACATTGTTAAAATATATTTTTAATATAATATAATAACATACAAAAAGGCGCAAGATGCAAAAAAGTAGGAAAAAAATGTTTCAAGTGCCTTTAGCATTTAAACCTACACGTTTACTTGGAATCGAAAGACTTTGTTAAGATTATATTGTTAATATAATATTTAACATACGAAAAGGCAGGATGCAAAAATGCCAAAATATTACCTTTTAACTGCCTTTAGCACATAAACCTATACGTTTCCTTGGAAACGAAAGACATTGTTATGATTATATTGTTAATATAATAACATTCGAAAAGGCGCAGGATGCAAAAATGTCGAAAAAAAGTTTCAACTGTCTACTCCGTTTAGCTTACACATTTCAAGTCATTTCCTTGGAAACGAAAGACATTGCTAAGATTATATTGTTAATATAATACAATAACATACGAAAAGGAGCAAGGTTTCAAAAAAGTCGAAAATAAAGCGTTTTTACTGTCTTTACCATATAAACCTACACGTTTCCTTGGAAACGAATGACATTGTTAAGATTATATTTTTAATATAATATAATAACGTACGAAAAGGGACATGGATGGAGAAATGTCGAAAACAAAACGTTTTAACTGCCTTTACAATATGAGCCTATACGTTTCCTTGGAAGCCAAAGTCATTTTTAAGATTATATTGTTAATATAATATGCGCAGGATGCAAAAAAGTCGAAAAAAGAGGTTTCAACTGGCTACTCCGTTTAGCTTACACATTTCCTTGGAAACTAAAGACATTGTTAGGTTTATATTGTTAATGTAATATAATAACATACGAAAGGGAGCAAGATGCAAAAATGCCAATATATTACATTTTTACTGCCTTTAGCATATAAACCTATACGTTTCCTTGGAAACGAAAGACATTGTTAAGATTATATTGTTAATATAACATAATAACATGCGAAAAGGCGCAGGATGCAAAAATTCCAAAATATTACGTTTTAACTGCCTTTAGCATATAAACCTATACGTTTCCTTGTAAACGAAAAACATTGTTAAGATTATATTGTTAATATAATATAAACCCATACGAAATGCGCACGATGCAAAAAAGTCGAATAAAAAGGTTTCAACTGACTATTCCCTTTAGCTTACACATTTCCTTGGAGACGAAAGACATTGTTAGGATAAGATTGTTAATATAATATAAAAACATACGAAAAAGGACAGTATGCAAAAGTGTCGAAAATAAGACGTTTTAACTGCCTTTACAATATAAACCTATACGTTTCCTTGGAAACGAATGACATTGTTAAGATTATATTGTAAATATAATATAATAACATACGAAAAGCGCAGGATGCAAAAAAGTAGAAAAGAAAAGGTTTCAAATGCATCCTCCGTTTAACTTACACATTTCCTTGGAAACTAAAGACATTGTTAAGTTAATATTGTCAATATAGTATAATAACATACGAAAAGGAGCAAGGTTACAAAAAAGTCGAAAATGAAGGGTTTTTACTGTCTTTACCATATAAACCTACACGTTTCCTTGGAAACGAATGACATTGCTAAGATTATATTGTTAATATAATATAATAACATAGGAAACGGCATAGAATGCAAAAATTCCAAAATATTACGTTTTAACTGTCTTTAGCATATACACCTATACGTTTCCTTGGAAACGAAAGAGACATTGTTAATATTATATTGTTAATATAAAAATAATAACATACGAAATGGCTCAGGATGCAAAAAAGTCGAAAATATACCTTTTTAACTGCCTTTAGCATATAAACCTATACGATTCCTGGGGAACGAAAGACATTGTAAAAATTATAATGTTAATATAATATAATAACATACGAAAAAAAGCAGGATGCAATAAAGCCAAAAAATTACTTTTTAACTGCCTTTAGCATATAAACTTATACGTTTCCTTGGAAACAAAAAACATTGTTAAGATTATATTGTTAATATAACATAACAACATACGAAAAGGAGCAGGATGCAAAAATGTCGAAAAAAAAGGTTTCAACTGCCTTCTCCGTTTAGCTTACACATTTCCTTGGAAAGTAAAGACATTGTTAGGTTTATATTGTTAATATAGTATAATAACATACGAAGAGGAACTGGGATGCAAAAATGTCGAAAATACAACGTTTTAACTGCTTATAGCATATAAACCTATACGTTTCCTTGGAAACGAAAGACATTGTTACGATTATATTGTTAATATAGTATAATAACATACGAAAAGGCGCAGGATGCAAAAATGTCGAAAATAAATCGTTTTAACTGCCTACTCAGTTTAGCTTACACATTTCCTTGGAAATGAATGACATTGTTAAGATTATATTGTTAATATAGTATAATAACATAAGAAAAGGGGCAGGGAAGCAAACAAGTCAAATATATAACGTTTTAACTGCCTCTAGCATATAAATCTACACGTTTCCTTGGAAACGAAACACATTGTTAAGATTATATTGTTAATATAATATAATAACATACGAAAAGGGGCAAGGATACAAAAAAATTGAAAATAAATCGTTTTAACTGCCTTTAGCATATAAACCTACACGTTTCCCTGGAAACGATACACATTGTTAAGATTATATTTTTGATGTAATATAATAACCTACGAAAAGGTGGAGGATGAAAAAGAGTAAAAAAAAGCATTCAAGTGCCTTTAGCATATAAACCTACACGTTTCCTTGGAAACGAAAGACATTGTTAAGATAATATTGTTAATATAATATGATAACATACGAAAAGGCGCAGGATGCTAAAAAGTTGAAATAAAGGTTTCAACTGCCTACTCCGTTTAGCTTACACATTTCCTTGGAAACGAACACATTGTTAAGATTGTATTGTTAATATAAAATAATGACATACGAAACGGCGCCAGGATGAAAAAAAGTATAATAAAAAGGTTCCAACTGCCTACTCCGATTAGCGTAGAGATTTCCTTGGAAACGAAAGACATTGTTAAGATTGTATTGTTAATATAATTTAATAACGTACGAAAAGGCGCAGGATGGTAAAAGGTCGAAATTAAGGTTTCAACTGCCTACTCCTTTTAGCTTGTACATTTCCATGGAAACGAAATACATTGTTATGATTATATTGTTAATATAATATAATAACATACGAAAAGGCGCAGGATGCAAAAATGTCGAAAATAAAACGTTTTAACTGACTTTACAATATAAACCTGTACGTTTCCTTCGAAACGAAAGACATTGTTAGTATTATATTGTTAATATAATATAATAATATACGAAAAGGCGCAGGATGCAAAAAAGTTGAGAAAAAGGTTTCAACTGCCTACTCAGCTTAGCTTACACATTTCCTTGGAAACTAAAGACATTGTTAAGTTAATATTGTCAATATAGTATAATAATATACGAAAAGGAGCAGGGATGCAAAAATGTCGAAAAAAAAGGTTTCAACTGCTACTCCGTTTAGCTTACAAATTTCCTTGCAAAGTAAAGACATTGTTAGGTTTATATTGTTAATATAGTATAATAACATACGAAAAGGAATTGGGATGCAAAAATGTCGAAAATACAACGTTTTAACTGCCTTTAGCATATAAACCTATACGTTTCCTTGGAAACGAAAGACATTGTTAAGATTATATTGTTAATATAATATAATAACATACGAAAAGTCGCAGGATGCAAAAATGTCGAAAATAAAACGTTTTAAATGCCTTTACAATATAAACCTGTACGTTTCCTTGGAAACGAATGACATTGTTAAGATTATATGTTTAATATAATATAATAACATACAAAAAGGCGCAGGATGCAAAAATTCCAAAATATTACGTTTTAACTGCCGTTAGCATATAAACCTATACGTTTCTTTGGAAAGGAAAGACAATGTTAAGATTCATTTTTAATATAATGTAATAACATACGAAAAAGGACAGGTATGCAAAAATGTAGAAAATAAAACTTTTTAACTGCCTTTACAATATAAACCTATACGTTTCCTTGGAAACAAAAGACATTGTTAAATTATATTTTTAATATAATATAATAACATACGAAAAGGCGCCGGATGCAATAATGCAAAAATATTATGTTTTAACTGCCTTTAGCATATAAACCTACACGTTTCGTTGGAAACGAAACACATTGTTAAGATTACATTGTTAATATAATATAATATCATTCGAGAAGGCGCAGGATGCAAAAATGTCGAAAAAAAAATGATTCAACTGTCTACTCCGTTTAGCTTACACATTTCAACACATTTCCTTGGAAACGAAAGACATTGTTAACGTTATATTGTTAATATAATATAATAACATACGAAAAGGAGAAACGTTACAAAAAAGTCGAAAATAAAGCGTTTTTACTGTCTTTAGTATATAAATCTACATGTTTCGTTGGAAACGAAAGACGTTGTTAAGATTATATTGTTAATATAATATAATAACATACGAGAAGGCGCAGGATGCAAAAAAGGCGAAAATATAACATATAACGTTTTAACTACCTTTATAATATAAAACTATACGTTTCCTTGTAAACGAAAGACATTGTTAAGATTATATTGTTAATATAGTATAACATACAAAAAAGACGCAGGATGGAAAAAAGTCGAAAAAAAAGGTTTCAACTGCCTACTCCGTTTAGCTTACACAATTCCTTCGAAACTAAAGACATTGTTAGGTTTATATTGTTAATATAGTATAATAACATACGAAAAGGAACAGGGATGCAAAAATGTCGAAAATACAACGTTTTAACTGTCTTTAGCATATAAACCTATACGTTTCCTTGGAAACGAAAGACATTGTTAAGATTATAAGGTTAATATAATATAATAACATACGAAAAGGCTCAGGATGCAAAAATTCCAAAATATTACGTTTTAACTGCCTTTAGCATATAAACCTATACGTTTCCTTGGAAAGGAAAGACATTGTTATGATTATATTGTTAATATAATATTATAACATTCGAATAGGCGCAGGATGCAAAAATGTCGAAAAAAAGTTTCAACTGTCTACTCCGTTTAGCTTACACATTTACACTCATTTCCTTGGAAACGAAAGACATTGTTAAGATTATATTGTTAATATAATATAATAACACACGAAAAGGAGCAAGGTTACAAAAAAGTCGAAAATGAAGGGTTTTTACTGTCTTTACCATATAAACCTACACGTTTCCTTGGAAACGAATGACATTGCTAAGATTATATTGTTAATATAATATAATAACATACGAAAAGGCTCAGGATGCAAAAATTCCAAAATATTACGTGTTAACAGCCTTTAGCATATAAACCTATACGTTTCCTTGGAAACGAAAGACATTGTTAAGATTATATTGTTAATATAGTATAACATACAAAAAAGACGCAGGATGGAAAAAAGTCGAAAAAAAAAGGTTTCAACTGCCTACTCCGTTTAGCTTACACAATTCCTTCGAAACTAAAGACATTGTTAGGTTTATATTGTTAATATAGTATAATAACATACGAAAAGGAACAGTGATGCAAAAATGTCGAAAATACAACGTTTTAACTGTCTTTAGCATTTAAACCTATACGTTTCCTTGGAAACGAAAGACATTGTTAACGTTATATTGTTAATATAATATAATAACATACGAAAAGGAGAAAGGTTACAAAAAAGTCGAAAATAAAGCGTTTTTACTGTCTTTAGTATATAAATCTACATGTTTCGTTGGAAACGAAAGACGTTGTTAAGATTATATTGTTAATATAATATAATAACATACGAGAAGGCGCAGGATGCAAAAAAGGCGAAAATATAACATATAACGTTTTAACTACCTTTATAATATAAAACTATACGTTTCCTTGTAAACGAAAGACATTGTTAAGATTATATTGTTAATATAGTATAACATACAAAAAAGACGCAGGATGGAAAAAAGTCGAAAAAAAAGGTTTCAACTGCCTACTCCGTTTAGCTTACACAATTCCTTCGAAACTAAAGACATTGTTAGGTTTATATTGTTAATATAGTATAATAACATACGAAAAGGAACAGTGATGCAAAAATGTCGAAAATACAACGTTTTAACGGTCTTTAGCATATAAACCTATACGTTTCCTTGGAAACGAAAGACATTGTTAAGATTATATTGTTAATATAATATAATAACATACGAAAAGGCTCAGGATGCAAAAATTCCAAAATATTACGTTTTAACTGCCTTTAGCATATAAACCTATACGTTTCCTTGGAAAGGAAAGACATTGTTATGATTATATTGTTAATATAATATTATAACATTCGAATAGGCGCAGGATGCAAAAATGTCGAAAAAATGTTTCATCTGTCTACTCCGTTTAGCTTACACATTTACACTCAATTCCTTGGAAACGAAAGACGTTGTTAAGATTATATTGTTAATATAATATAATAACATACGAAAAGGAGCAAGGTTACAAAAAAGTCGAAAATGAAGGGTTTTTACTGTCTTTACCATATAAACCTACACGTTTCCTTGGAAACGAATGACATTGCTAAGATTATATTGTTAATATAATATATTAACTTACGAAAAGGCTCAGGATGCAAAAATTCCAAAATATTACGTTTTAACTGTCTTTAGCATATAAACCTATACGTTTCCTTGGAAACGAAACAGACATTGTTAATATTATATTGTTAATATAAAATAATAACATACGAATTGGCGCAGGATGCAAAAAAGTCGAAAATATAACTTTTTACTGCCTTTAGCATATAAACCTATACGATTCCTTGGGAACGAAGGACATTGTTAAGATTATAATGTTAATATAATATAATAACATGCGAAAAAAAGCAGGATGCAATAAAGCCAAAAAATTACTTTTTAACTGCCTTTAGCATTGGAACTTATACGTTTCCTTGGAAACAAAAAACATTGTTAAGATTATATTGTTAATATAACATAACAACATACAAAAAGGAGCAGGATGCAAAAATGTCGAAAAAAAAGGTTTCAACTGCCTTCTCCGTTTAGCTTACACATTTCCTTGGAAAGTAAAGACATTGTAAGGTTTATATTGTTATTATAGTATAATAACATACGAAAAGGAACTGGGATGCAAAAATGTCGAAAATACAACGTTTTTACTGCCTATAGCATATAAACCTATACGTTTCCTTGGAAACGAAAGACATTGTTACGATTATATTGTTAATATAATATAATAACATACGAAAAGGCGCAGGATGCAAAAATGTCGAAAATAAATCGTTTTAACTGCCTACTCAGTTTAGCTTACACATTTCCTTGGAAATGAATGACATTGTTAAGATTATATTGTTAATATAGTATAATAACATAAGAAAAGGGGCAGGGATGCAAACAAGTCAAATATATAACGTTTTAACTGCCTCTAGCATATAAATCTACACGTTTCCTTGGAAACGAAACACATTGTTAAGATTATATTGTTAATATAATATAATAACATACGAAAAGGGGCAAGGATACAAAAAAATTGAAAATAAATCGTTTTAACTGCCTTTAGCATATAAACCTACACGTTTCCCTGGAAACGATAGACATTGTTAAGATTATATTTTTGATATAATATAATATCCTACGAAAAGGTGGAGGATGAAAAAGAGTAAAAAAAAAAGCATTCAAGTGCCTTTAGCATATAAACCTACACGTTTCCTTGGAAACGAAAGACATTGTTAAGATAATATTGTTAATATAATATGATAACATACGAAAAGGCGCAGGATGCAAAAAAGTTGAAATAAAGGTTTCAACTGCCTACTCCGTTTAGCTTACACATTTCCTTGGAAACGAACGCATTGTTAAGATTGTATTGTTAATATAAAATAATGACATACGAAACGGCGCCAGGATGAAAAAAAGTGAAATAAAAAGGTTCCAACTGCCTACTCCGATTAGCGTAGAGATTTCCTTGGAAACGAAAGACATTGTTAAGAATGTATTGTTAATATAATTTAATAACGTACGAAAAGGCGCAGGATGGTAAAAGGTCGAAATTAAGGTTTCAACTGCCTACTCCTTTTAGCTTGTACATTTCCATGGAAACGAAATACATTGTTAAGATTATATTGTTAATATAATATAATAACATACGAAAAGGCGCAGGATGCAAAAATGTCGAAAATAAAACGTTTTAACTGACTTTACAATATAAACCTGTACGTTTCCTTCGAAACGAAAGACATTGTTAGGATTATATTGTTAATATAATATAATAACATACGAAAAGGCGCAGTATGCAAAAAAGTTGAAAAAAAAGGTTTCAACTGCCTACTCCGCTTAGCTTACACATTTCCTTGGAAACTAAAGACATTGTTAAGTTAATATTGTCAATATAGTATAATAATATACGAAAAGGAGCAGGGATGCAAAAATGTCGAAAAAAAAGGTTTCAACTGCTACTCTGTTTAGCTTACAAATTTCCTTGCAAAGTAAAGACATTGTTAGGTTTATATTGTTAATATAGTATAATAACATACGAATAGGAACTGGGATGCAAAAATGTCGAAAATACAACGTTTTAACTGCCTATAGCATATAAACCTATACGTTTCCTTGGAAACGAAAGACATTGTTAAGATTACATTGTTAATATAATATAATAACATACGAAAAGGCGCAGGATGCAAAAATGTCGAAAATAAATAGTTTTAACTGCTTTTACAATATAAACCTATACGTTTCCTTGGAAACGAAAGACATTGTTAAGATTATATTGTTAATATAATATAATAACATACGAAAAGGCGCAGGATGCAAAAATACCAAAATATTACGTGTTAACTGCCTTTAGCATATAAACCTATACGTTTCCTTGGAAACGAAAGACATTGTTAAGATTATATTGTTAATATAATATAATAACATACGAAAAGTCGCAGGATGCAAAAATGTCGAAAATAAAACGTTTTAAATGCCTTTACAATATAAACCTATACGTTTCCTTGGAAACGAATGACATTGTTAAGATTATATGTTTAATATAATATAATAACATACGAAAAGGCTCAGGATGCAAAAGTTCCAAAATATTACGTTTTAGCTGCCTTTAGCATATAAACCTATACGTTTCCTTGGAAAGGAAAGACATTGTTATGATTATATTGTTAATATAATATTATAACATTCGAATAGGCGCAGGATGCAAAAATGTCGAAAATAAGTTTCAACTGTCTACTCCGTTTAGCTTACACATTTACACTCATTTCCTTGGAAACGAAAGACATTGTTAAGATTATATTGTTAATATAATATAATAACATACGAAAAGGAGCAAGGTTACAAAAAAGTCGAAAATGAAGGGTTTTTACTGTCTTTACCATATAAACCTACACGTTTCCTTGGAAACGAATGACATTGCTAAGATTATATTGTTAATATAATATAATAACATACGAAAAGGCTCAGGATGCAAAAATTCCAAAATATTACGTGTTAACAGCCTTTAGCATATAAACCTATACGTTTCCTTGGAAACGAAAGACATTGTTAAAATATATTTTTAATATAATATAATAACATACAAAAAGGCGCAAGATGCAAAAAAGTAGGAAAAAAATGTTTCAAGTGCCTTTAGCATTTAAACCTACACGTTTACTTGGAATCGAAAGACTTTGTTAAGATTATATTGTTAATATAATATTTAACATACGAAAAGGCAGGATGCAAAAATGCCAAAATATTACCTTTTAACTGCCTTTAGCACATAAACCTATACGTTTCCTTGGAAACGAAAGACATTGTTATGATTATATTGTTAATATAATAACATTCGAAAAGGCGCACGATGCAAAAATGTCGAAAAAAAGTTTCAACTGTCTACTCCGTTTAGCTTACACATTTCAAGTCATTTCCTTGGAAACGAAAGACATTGCTAAGATTATATTGTTAATATAATACAATAACATACGAAAAGGAGCAAGGTTTCAAAAAAGTCGAAAATAAAGCGTTTTTACTGTCTTTACCATATAAACCTACACGTTTCCTTGGAAACGAATGACATTGTTAAGATTATATTTTTAATATAATATAATAACGTACGAAAAGGGACATGGATGGAGAAATGTCGAAAACAAAACGTTTTAACTGCCTTTACAATATGAGCCTATACGTTTCCTTGGAAGCCAAAGTCATTTTTAAGATTATATTGTTAATATAATATGCGCAGGATGCAAAAAAGTCGAAAAAAGAGGTTTCAACTGGCTACTCCGTTTAGCTTACACATTTCCTTGGAAACTAAAGACATTGTTAGGTTTATATTGTTAATGTAATATAATAACATACGAAAGGGAGCAAGATGCAAAAATGCCAATATATTACATTTTTACTGCCTTTAGCATATAAACCTATACGTTTCCTTGGAAACGAAAGACATTGTTAAGATTATATTGTTAATATAACATAATAACATGCGAAAAGGCGCAGGATGCAAAAATTCCAAAATATTACGTTTTAACTGCCTTTAGCATATAAACCTATACGTTTCCTTGTAAACGAAAAACATTGTTAAGATTATATTGTTAATATAATATAAACCCATACGAAATGCGCACGATGCAAAAAAGTCGAATAAAAAGGTTTCAACTGACTATTCCCTTTAGCTTACACATTTCCTTGGAGACGAAAGACATTGTTAGGATAAGATTGTTAATATAATATAAAAACATACGAAAAAGGACAGTATGCAAAAGTGTCGAAAATAAGACGTTTTAACTGCCTTTACAATATAAACCTATACGTTTCCTTGGAAACGAATGACATTGTTAAGATTATATTGTAAATATAATATAATAACATACGAAAAGCGCAGGATGCAAAAAAGTAGAAAAGAAAAGGTTTCAAATGCATCCTCCGTTTAACTTACACATTTCCTTGGAAACTAAAGACATTGTTAAGTTAATATTGTCAATATAGTATAATAACATACGAAAAGGAGCAAGGTTACAAAAAAGTCGAAAATGAAGGGTTTTTACTGTCTTTACCATATAAACCTACACGTTTCCTTGGAAACGAATGACATTGCTAAGATTATATTGTTAATATAATATAATAACATAGGAAACGGCATAGAATGCAAAAATTCCAAAATATTACGTTTTAACTGTCTTTAGCATATACACCTATACGTTTCCTTGGAAACGAAAGAGACATTGTTAATATTATATTGTTAATATAAAAATAATAACATACGAAATGGCTCAGGATGCAAAAAAGTCGAAAATATACCTTTTTAACTGCCTTTAGCATATAAACCTATACGATTCCTGGGGAACGAAAGACATTGTAAAAATTATAATGTTAATATAATATAATAACATACGAAAAAAAGCAGGATGCAATAAAGCCAAAAAATTACTTTTTAACTGCCTTTAGCATATAAACTTATACGTTTCCTTGGAAACAAAAAACATTGTTAAGATTATATTGTTAATATAACATAACAACATACGAAAAGGAGCAGGATGCAAAAATGTCGAAAAAAAAGGTTTCAACTGCCTTCTCCGTTTAGCTTACACATTTCCTTGGAAAGTAAAGACATTGTTAGGTTTATATTGTTAATATAGTATAATAACATACGAAGAGGAACTGGGATGCAAAAATGTCGAAAATACAACGTTTTAACTGCTTATAGCATATAAACCTATACGTTTCCTTGGAAACGAAAGACATTGTTACGATTATATTGTTAATATAGTATAATAACATACGAAAAGGCGCAGGATACAAAAATGTCGAAAATAAATCGTTTTAACTGCCTACTCAGTTTAGCTTACACATTTCCTTGGAAATGAATGACATTGTTAAGATTATATTGTTAATATAGTATAATAACATAAGAAAAGGGGCAGGGAAGCAAACAAGTCAAATATATAACGTTTTAACTGCCTCTAGCATATAAATCTACACGTTTCCTTGGAAACGAAAGACATTGTTAAGATAATATTGTTAATATAATATGATAACATACGAAAAGGCGCAGGATGCTAAAAAGTTGAAATAAAGGTTTCAACTGCCTACTCCGTTTAGCTTACACATTTCCTTGGAAACGAACACATTGTTAAGATTGTATTGTTAATATAAAATAATGACATACGAAACGGCGCCAGGATGAAAAAAAGTATAATAAAAAGGTTCCAACTGCCTACTCCGATTAGCGTAGAGATTTCCTTGGAAACGAAAGACATTGTTAAGATTGTATTGTTAATATAATTTAATAACGTACGAAAAGGCGCAGGATGGTAAAAGGTCGAAATTAAGGTTTCAACTGCCTACTCCTTTTAGCTTGTACATTTCCATGGAAACGAAATACATTGTTATGATTATATTGTTAATATAATATAATAACATACGAAAAGGCGCAGGATGCAAAAATGTCGAAAATAAAACGTTTTAACTGACTTTACAATATAAACCTGTACGTTTCCTTCGAAACGAAAGACATTGTTAGTATTATATTGTTAATATAATATAATAATATACGAAAAGGCGCAGGATGCAAAAAAGTTGAGAAAAAGGTTTCAACTGCCTACTCAGCTTAGCTTACACATTTCCTTGGAAACTAAAGACATCGTTAAGTTAATATTGTCAATATAGTATAATAATATACGAAAAGGAGCAGGGATGCAAAAATGTCGAAAAAAAAGGTTTCAACTGCTACTCCGTTTAGCTTACAAATTTCCTTGCAAAGTAAAGACATTGTTAGGTTTATATTGTTAATATAGTATAATAACATACGAAAAGGAATTGGGATGCAAAAATGTCGAAAATACAACGTTTTAACTGCCTTTAGCATATAAACCTATACGTTTCCTTGGAAACGAAAGACATTGTTAAGATTATATTGTTAATATAATATAATAACATACGAAAAGTCGCAGGATGCAAAAATGTCGAAAATAAAACGTTTTAAATGCCTTTACAATATAAACCTGTACGTTTCCTTGGAAACGAATGACATTGTTAAGATTATATGTTTAATATAATATAATAACATACAAAAAGGCGCAGGATGCAAAAATTCCAAAATATTACGTTTTAACTGCCGTTAGCATATAAACCTATACGTTTCTTTGGAAAGGAAAGACAATGTTAAGATTCATTTTTAATATAATGTAATAACATACGAAAAAGGACAGGTATGCAAAAATGTAGAAAATAAAACTTTTTAACTGCCTTTACAATATAAACCTATACGTTTCCTTGGAAACAAAAGACATTGTTAAATTATATTTTTAATATAATATAATAACATACGAAAAGGCGCCGGATGCAATAATGCAAAAATATTATGTTTTAACTGCCTTTAGCATATAAACCTACACGTTTCGTTGGAAACGAAACACATTGTTAAGATTACATTGTTAATATAATATAATATCATTCGAGAAGGCGCAGGATGCAAAAATGTCGAAAAAAAAATGATTCAACTGTCTACTCCGTTTAGCTTACACATTTCAACACATTTCCTTGGAAACGAAAGACATTGTTAACGTTATATTGTTAATATAATATAATAACATACGAAAAGGAGAAAGGTTACAAAAAAGTCGAAAATAAAGCGTTTTTACTGTCTTTAGTATATAAATCTACATGTTTCCTTGGAAACGAAAGACGTTGTTAAGATTATATTGTTAATATAATATAATAACATACGAGAAGGCGCAGGATGCAAAAAAGGCGAAAATATAACATATAACGTTTTAACTACCTTTATAATATAAAACTATACGTTTCCTTGTAAACGAAAGACATTGTTAAGATTATATTGTTAATATAGTATAACATACAAAAAAGACGCAGGATGGAAAAAAGTCGAAAAAAAAGGTTTCAACTGCCTACTCCGTTTAGCTTACACAATTCCTTCGAAACTAAAGACATTGTTAGGTTTATATTGTTAATATAGTATAATAACATACGAAAAGGAACAGGGATGCAAAAATGTCGAAAATACAACGTTTTAACTGTCTTTAGCATATAAACCTATACGTTTCCTTGGAAACGAAAGACATTGTTAAGATTATAAGGTTAATATAATATAATAACATACGAAAAGGCTCAGGATGCAAAAATTCCAAAATATTACGTTTTAACTGCCTTTAGCATATAAACCTATACGTTTCCTTGGAAAGGAAAGACATTGTTATGATTATATTGTTAATATAATATTATAACATTCGAATAGGCGCAGGATGCAAAAATGTCGAAAAAAAGTTTCAACTGTCTACTCCGTTTAGCTTACACATTTACACTCATTTCCTTGGAAACGAAAGACATTGTTAAGATTATATTGTTAATATAATATAATAACATACGAAAAGGCTCAGGATGCAAAAATTCCAAAATATTACGTTTTAACTGCCTTTAGCATATAAACCTATACGTTTCCTTGGAAAGGAAAGACATTGTTATGATTATATTGTTAATATAATATTATAACATTCGAATAGGCGCAGGATGCAAAAATGTCGAAAATAAGTTTCAACTGTCTACTCCGTTTAGCTTACACATTTACACTCATTTCCTTGGAAACGAAAGACATTGTTAAGATTATATTGTTAATATAATATAATAACATACGAAAAGGAGCAAGGTTACAAAAAAGTCGAAAATGAAGGGTTTTTACTGTCTTTACCATATAAACCTACACGTTTCCTTGGAAACGAATGACATTGCTAAGATTATATTGTTAATATAATATAATAACATACGAAAAGGCTCAGGATGCAAAAATTCCAAAATATTACGTGTTAACAGCCTTTAGCATATAAACCTATACGTTTCCTTGGAAACGAAAGACATTGTTAAAATATATTTTTAATATAATATAATAACATACAAAAAGGCGCAAGATGCAAAAAAGTAGGAAAAAAATGTTTCAAGTGCCTTTAGCATTTAAACCTACACGTTTACTTGGAATCGATAGACTTTGTTAAGATTATATTGTTAATATAATATTTAACATACGAAAAGGCAGGATGCAAAAATGCCAAAATATTACCTTTTAACTGCCTTTAGCACATAAACCTATACGTTTCCTTGGAAACGAAAGACATTGTTATGATTATATTGTTAATATAATAACATTCGAAAAGGCGCAGGATGCAAAAATGTCGAAAAAAAGTTTCAACTGTCTACTCCGTTTAGCTTACACATTTCAAGTCATTTCCTTGGAAACGAAAGACATTGCTAAGATTATATTGTTAATATAATACAATAACATACGAAAAGGAGCAAGGTTTCAAAAAAGTCGAAAATAAAGCGTTTTTACTGTCTTTACCATATAAACCTACACGTTTCCTTGGAAACGAATGACATTGTTAAGATTATATTTTTAATATAATATAATAACGTACGAAAAGGGACATGGATGGAGAAATGTCGAAAACAAAACGTTTTAACTGCCTTTACAATATGAGCCTATACGTTTCCTTGGAAGCCAAAGTCATTTTTAAGATTATATTGTTAATATAATATGCGCAGGATGCAAAAAAGTCGAAAAAAGAGGTTTCAACTGGCTGCTCCGTTTAGCTTACACATTTCCTTGGAAACTAAAGACATTGTTAGGTTTATATTGTTAATGTAATATAATAACATACGAAAGGGAGCAGGATGCAAAAATGCCAATATATTACATTTTTACTGCCTTTAGCATATAAACCTATACGTTTCCTTGGAAACGAAAGACATTGTTAAGATTATATTGTTAATATAATATAATAACATGCGAAAAGGCGCAGGATGCAAAAATTCCAAAATATTACGTTTTAACTGCCTTTAGCATATAAACCTATACGTTTCCTTGTAAACGAAAAACATTGTTAAGATTATATTGTTAATATAATATAAACCCATACGAAATGCGCAGGATGCAAAAAAGTCGAATAAAAAGGTTTCAACTGACTACTCCCTTTAGCTTACACATTTCCTTGGAGACGAAAGACATTGTTAGGATAAGATTGTTAATATAATATAAAAACATACGAAAAAGGACAGGGATGCAAAAGTGTCGAAAATAAGACGTTTTAACTGCCTTTACAATATAAACCTATACGTTTCCTTGGAAACGAATGACATTGTTAAGATTATATTGTAAATATAATATAATAACATACGAAAAGCGCAGGATGCAAAAAAGTAGAAAAGAAAAGGTTTCAAATGCATCCTCCGTTTAACTTACACATTTCCTTGGAAACTAAAGACATTGTTAAGTTAATATTGTCAATATAGTATAATAACATACGAAAAGGAGCAAGGTTACAAAAAAGTCGAAAATGAAGGGTTTTTACTGTCTTTACCATATAAACCTACACGTTTCCTTGGAAACGAATGACATTGCTAAGATTATATTGTTAATATAATATAATAACATACGAAACGGCTCAGGATGCAAAAATTCCAAAATATTACGTTTTAACTGTCTTTACCATATACACCTATACGTTTCCTTGGAAACGAAAGAGACATTGTTAATATTATATTGTTAATATAAAAATAATAACATACGAAATGGCTCAGGATGCAAAAAAGTCGAAAATATACCTTTTTAACTGCCTTTAGCATATAAACCTATACGATTCCTTGGGAACGAAAGACATTGTTAAGATTATAATGTTAATATAATATAATAACATACGAAAAAAAGCAGGATGCAATAAAGCCAAAAAATTACTTTTTAACTGCCTTTAGCATATAAACTTATACGTTTCCTTGGAAACAAAAAACATTGTTAAGATTATATTGTTAATATAACATAACAACATACGAAAAGGAGCAGGATGCAAAAAAGGCGAAAATATAACATATAACGTTTTAACTACCTTTATAATATAAAACTATACGTTTCCTTGTAAACGAAAGACATTGTTAAGATTATATTGTTAATATAGTATAACATACAAAAAAGACGCAGGATGGAAAAAAGTCGAAAAAAAAGGTTTCAACTGCCTACTCCGTTTAGCTTACACAATTCCTTCGAAACTAAAGACATTGTTAGGTTTATATTGTTAATATAGTATAATAACATACGAAAAGGAACAGGGATGCAAAAATGTCGAAAATACAATGTTTTAACTGTCTTTAGCATATAAACCTATACGTTTCCTTGGAAACGAAAGAGATTGTTAAGATTATATTGTTAATATAATATAATAACATACGAAAAGGCTCAGGATGCAAAAATTCCAAAATATTACGTTTTAACTGCCTTTAGCATATAAACCTATACGTTTCCTTGGAAAGGAAAGACATTGTTATGATTATATTGTTAATATAATATTATAACATTCGAATAGGCGCAGGATGCAAAAATGTCGAAAAAAAGTTTCAACTGTCTACTCCGTTTAGCTTACACATTTACACTCATTTCCTTGGAAACGAAAGACATTGTTAAGATTATATTGTTAATATAATATAATAACATACGAAAAGGCTCAGGATGCAAAAATTCCAAAATATTACGTTTTAACTGCCTTTAGCATATAAACCTATACGTTTCCTTGGAAAGGAAAGAAATTGTTATGATTATATTGTTAATATAATATTATAACATTCGAATAGGCGCAGGATGCAAAAATGTCGAAAATAAGTTTCAACTGTCTACTCCGTTTAGCTTACACATTTACACTCATTTCCTTGGAAACGAAAGACATTGTTAAGATTATATTGTTAATATAATATAATAACATACGAAAAGGAGCAAGGTTACAAAAAAGTCGAAAATGAAGGGTTTTTACTGTCTTTACCATATAAACCTACACGTTTCCTTGGAAACGAATGACATTGCTAAGATTATATTGTTAATATAATATAATAACATACGAAAAGGCTCAGGATGCAAAAATTCCAAAATATTACGTGTTAACAGCCTTTAGCATATAAACCTATACGTTTCCTTGGAAACGAAAGACATTGTTAAAATATATTTTTAATATAATATAATAACATACAAAAAGGCGCAAGATGCAAAAAAGTAGGAAAAAAATGTTTCAAGTGCCTTTAGCATTTAAACCTACACGTTTACTTGGAATCGAAAGACTTTGTTAAGATTATATTGTTAATATAATATTTAACATACGAAAAGGCAGGATGCAAAAATGCCAAAATATTACCTTTTAACTGCCTTTAGCACATAAACCTATACGTTTCCTTGGAAACGAAAGACATTGTTATGATTATATTGTTAATATAATAACATTCGAAAAGGCGCAGGATGCAAAAATGTCGAAAAAAAGTTTCAACTGTCTACTCCGTTTAGCTTACACATTTCAAGTCATTTCCTTGGAAACGAAAGACATTGCTAAGATTATATTGTTAATATAATACAATAACATACGAAAAGGAGCAAGGTTTCAAAAAAGTCGAAAATAAAGCGTTTTTACTGTCTTTACCATATAAACCTACACGTTTCCTTGGAAACGAATGACATTGTTAAGATTATATTTTTAATATAATATAATAACGTACGAAAAGGGACATGGATGGAGAAATGTCGAAAACAAAACGTTTTAACTGCCTTTACAATATGAGCCTATACGTTTCCTTGGAAGCCAAAGTCATTTTTAAGATTATATTGTTAATATAATATGCGCAGGATGCAAAAATTCGAAAAAAGAGGTTTCAACTGGCTACTCCGTTTAGCTTACACATTTCCTTGGAAACTAAAGACATTGTTAGGTTTATATTGTTAATGTAATATAATAACATACGAAAGGGAGCAAGATGCAAAAATGCCAATATATTACATTTTTACTGCCTTTAGCATATAAACCTATACGTTTCCTTGGAAACGAAAGACATTGTTAAGATTATATTGTTAATATAACATAATAACATGCGAAAAGGCGCAGGATGCAAAAATTCCAAAATATTACGTTTTAACTGCCTTTAGCATATAAACCTATACGTTTCCTTGTAAACGAAAAACATTGTTAAGATTATATTGTTAATATAATATAAACCCATACGAAATGCGCACGATGCTAAAAAGTCGAATAAAAAGGTTTCAACTGACTATTCCCTTTAGCTTACACATTTCCTTGGAGACGAAAGACATTGTTAGGATAAGATTGTTAATATAATATAAAAACATACGAAAAAGGACAGTATGCAAAAGTGTCGAAAATAAGACGTTTTAACTGCCTTTACAATATAAACCTATACGTTTCCTTGGAAACGAATGACATTGTTAAGATTATATTGTAAATATAATATAATAACATACGAAAAGCGCAGGATGCAAAAAAGTAGAAAAGAAAAGGTTTCAAATGCATCCTCCGTTTAACTTACACATTTCCTTGGAAACTAAAGACATTGTTAAGTTAATATTGTCAATATAGTATAATAACATACGAAAAGGAGCAAGGTTACAAAAAAGTCGAAAATGAAGGGTTTTTACTGTCTTTACCATATAAACCTACACGTTTCCTTGGAAACGAATGACATTGCTAAGATTATATTGTTAATATAATATAATAACATAGGAAACGGCATAGAATGCAAAAATTCCAAAATATTACGTTTTAACTATCTTTAGCATATACACCTATACGTTTCCTTGGAAACGAAAGAGACATTGTTAATATTATATTGTTAATATAAAAATAATAACATACGAAATGGCTCAGGATGCAAAAAAGTCGAAAATATACCTTTTTAACTGCCTTTAGCATATAAACCTATACGATTCCTTGGGAACGAAAGACATTGTTAAGATTATAATGTTAATATAATATAATAACATACGAAAAAAAGCAGGATGCAATAAAGCCAAAAAATTACTTTTTAACTGCCTTTAGCATATAAACTTATACGTTTCCTTGGAAACAAAAAACATTGTTAAGATTATATTGTTAATATAACATAACAACATACGAAAAGGAGCAGGATGCAAAATGTCGAAAAAAAAGGTTTCAACTGCCTTCTCCGTTTAGCTTACACATTTCCTTGGAAATTAAAGACATTGTTAGGTTTATATTGTTAATATAGTATAATAACATACGAAGAGGAACTGGGATGGAAAAATGTCGAAAATACAACGTTTTAACTGCTTATAGCATATAAACCTATACGTTTCCTTGGAAACGAAAGACATTGTTACGATTATATAGTTAATATAGTATAATAACATACGAAAAGGCGCAGGATGCAAAAATGTCGAAAATAAATCGTTTTAACTGCCTACTCAGTTTAGCTTACACATTTCCTTGGAAATGAATGACATTGTTAAGATTATATTGTTAATATAGTATAATAACATAAGAAAAGGGGCAGGGAAGCAAACAAGTCAAATATATAACGTTTTAACTGCCTCTAGCATATAAATCTACACGTTTCCTTGGAAACGAAACACATTGTTAAGATTATATTGTTAATATAATATAATAACATACGAAAAGGGGCAAGGATACAAAAAAATTGAAAATAAATCGTTTTAACTGCCTTTAGCATATAAACCTACACGTTTCCCTGGAAACGATAGACATTGTTAAGATTATATTTTTGATATAATATAATAACCTACGAAAAGGTGGAGGATGAAAAAGAGTAAAAAAAAAAGCATTCAAGTGCCTTTAGCATATAAACCTACACGTTTCCTTGGAAACGAAAGACATTGTTAAGATAATATTGTTAATATAATATGATAACATACGAAAAGGCGCAGGATGCTAAAAAGTTGAAATAAAGGTTTCAACTGCCTACTCCGTTTAGCTTACACATTTCCTTGGAAACGAACACATTGTTAAGATTGTATTGTTAATATGAAATAATGACATACGAAACGGCGCCAGGATGAAAAAAAGTATAATAAAAAGGTTCCAACTGCCTACTCCGATTAGCGTAGAGATTTCCTTGGAAACGAAAGACATTGTTAAGATTGTATTGTTAATATAATTTAATAACGTACGAAAAGGCGCAGGATGGTAAAAGGTCGAAATTAAGGTTTCAACTGCCTACTCCTTTTAGCTTGTACATTTCCATGGAAACGAAATACATTGTTATGATTATATTGTTAATATAATATAATAACATACGAAAAGGCGCAGGATGGAAAAATGTCGAAAATAAAACGTTTTAACTGACTTTACAATATAAACCTGTACGTTTCCTTCGAAACGAAAGACATTGTTAGGATTATATTGTTAATATAATATAATAACATACGAAAAGGCGCAGTATGCAAAAAAGTTGAAAAAAGTTTTCAACTGCCTACTCCGCTTAGCTTACACATTTCCTTGGAAACTAAAGACATTGTTAAGTTAATATTGTCAATATAGTATAATAATATACGAAAAGGAGCAGGGATGCAAAAATGTCGAAAAAAAAGGTTTCAACTGCTACTCTGTTTAGCTTACAAATTTCCTTGCAAAGTAAAGACATTGTTAGGTTTATATTGTTAATATAGTATAATAACATACGAATAGGAACTGGGATGCAAAAATGTCGAAAATACAACGTTTTAACTGCCTATAGCATATAAACCTATACGTTTCCTTGGAAACGAAAGACATTGTTAAGATTACATTGTTAATATAATATAATAACATACGAAAAGGCGCAGGATGCAAAAATGTCGAAAATAAATAGTTTTAACTGCTTTTACAATATAAACCTATACGTTTCCTTGGAAACGAAAGACATTGTTAAGATTATATTGTTAATATAATATAATAACATACGAAAAGGCGCAGGATGCAAAAATACCAAAATATTACGTGTTAACTGCCTTTAGCATATAAACCTATACGTTTCCTTGGAAACGAAAGACATTGTTAAGATTATATTGTTAATATAATATAATAACATACGAAAAGTCGCAGGATGCAAAAATGTCGAAAATAAAACGTTTTAAATGCCTTTACAATATAAACCTATACGTTTCCTTGGAAACGAATGACATTGTTAAGATTATATGTTTAATATAATATAATAACATACGAAAAGGCTCAGGATGCAAAAGTTCCAAAATATTACGTTTTAGCTGCCTTTAGCATATAAACCTATACGTTTCCTTGGAAAGGAAAGACATTGTTATGATTATATTGTTAATATAATATTATAACATTCGAATAGGCGCAGGATGCAAAAATGTCGAAAATAAGTTTCAACTGTCTACTCCGTTTAGCTTACACATTTACACTCATTTCCTTGGAAACGAAAGACATTGTTAAGATTATATTGTTAATATAATATAATAACATACGAAAAGGAGCAAGGTTACAAAAAAGTCGAAAATGAAGGGTTTTTACTGTCTTTACCATATAAACCTACACGTTTCCTTGGAAACGAATGACATTGCTAAGATTATATTGTTAATATAATATAATAACATACGAAAAGGCTCAGGATGCAAAAATTCCAAAATATTACGTGTTAACAGCCTTTAGCATATAAACCTATACGTTTCCTTGGAAACGAAAGACATTGTTAAAATATATTTTTAATATAATATAATAACATACAAAAAGGCGCAAGATGCAAAAAAGTAGGAAAAAAATGTTTCAAGTGCCTTTAGCATTTAAACCTACACGTTTACTTGGAATCGAAAAACTTTGTTAAGATTATATTGTTAATATAATATTTAACATACGAAAAGGCAGGATGCAAAAATGCCAAAATATTACCTTTTAACTGCCTTTAGCACATAAACCTATACGTTTCCTTGGAAACGAAAGACATTGTTATGATTATATTGTTTATATAATAACATTCGAAAAGGCGCAGGATGCAAAAATGTCGAAAAAAAGTTTCAACTGTCTACTCCGTTTAGCTTACACATTTCAAGTCATTTCCTTGGAAACGAAAGACATTGCTAAGATTATATTGTTAATATAATACAATAACATACGAAATGGAGCAAGGTTACAAAAAAGTCGAAAATAAAGCGTTTTTACTGTCTTTACCATATAAACCTACACGTTTCCTTGGAAACGAATGACATTGTTAAGATTATATTTTTAATATAATATAATAACGTACGAAAAGGGACATGGATGGAGAAATGTCGAAAACAAAACGTTTTAATTGCCTTTACAATATGAGCCTATACGTTTCCTTGGAAGCCAAAGTCATTTTTAAGATTATAATGTTAATATAATATGCGCAGGATGCAAAAAAGTCGAAAAAAGAGGTTTCAACTGGCTACTCCGTTTAGCTTACACATTTCCTTGGAAACTAAAGACATTGTTAGGTTTATATTGTTAATGTAATATAATAACATACGAAAGGGAGCAGGATGCAAAAATGCCAATATATTACATTTTAACTGCCTTTAGCATATAAACCTATACGTTTCCTTGGAAACGAAAGACATTGTTAAGATTATATTGTTAATATAATATAATAACATGCGAAAAGGCGCAGGATGCAAAAATTCCAAAATATTACGTTTTAACTGCCTTTAGCATATAAACCTATACGTTTCCTTGTAAACGAAAAACATTGTTAAGATTATATTGTTAATATAATATAAACCCATACGAAATGCGCAGGATGCAAAAAAGTCGAATAAAAAGGTTTCAACTGACTACTCCCTTTAGCTTACACATTTCCTTGGAGACGAAAGACATTGTTAGGATAAGATTGTTAATATAATATAAAAACATACGAAAAAGGACAGGGATGCAAAAGTGTCGAAAATAAGACGTTTTAACTGCCTTTACAATATAAACCTATACGTTTCCTTGGAAACGAATGACATTGTTAAGATTATATTGTAAATATAATATAATAACATACGAAAAGCGCAGGATGCAAAAAAGTAGAAAAGAAAAGGTTTCAAATGCATCCTCCGTTTAACTTACACATTTCCTTGGAAACTAAAGACATTGTTAAGTTAATATTGTCAATATAGTATAATAACATACGAAAAGGAGCAAGGTTACAAAAAAGTAGAAAATGAAGGGTTTTTACTGTCTTTACCATATAAACCTACACGTTTCCTTGGAAACGAATGACATTGCTAAGATTATATTGTTAATATAATATAATAACATAGGAAACGGCATAGAATGCAAAAATTCCAAAATATTACGTTTTAACTGTCTTTAGCATATACACCTATACGTTTCCTTGGAAACGAAAGAGACATTGTTAATATTATATTGTTAATATAAAAATAATAACATACGAAATGGCTCAGGATGCAAAAAAGTCGAAAATATACCTTTTTAACTGCCTTTAGCATATAAACCTATACGATTCCTTGGGAACGAAAGACATTGTTAAGATTATAATGTTAATATATTATAATAACATACGAAAAAAAGCAGGATGCAATAAAGCCAAAAAATTACTTTTTAACTGCCTTTAGCATATAAACTTATACGTTTCCTTGGAAACAAAAAACATTGTTAAGATTATATTGTTAATATAACATAACAACATACGAAAAGGAGCAGGATGCAAAATGTCGAAAAAAAAGGTTTCAACTGCCTTCTCCGTTTAGCTTACACATTTCCTTGGAAATTAAAGACATTGTTAGGTTTATATTGTTAATATAGTATAATAACATACGAAGAGGAACTGGGATGGAAAAATGTCGAAAATACAACGTTTTAACTGCTTATAGCATATAAACCTATACGTTTCCTTGGAAACGAAAGACATTGTTACGATTATATAGTTAATATAGTATAATAACATACGAAAAGGCGCAGGATGCAAAAATGTCGAAAATAAATCGTTTTAACTGCCTACTCAGTTTAGCTTACACATTTCCTTGGAAATGAATGACATTGTTAAGATTATATTGTTAATATAGTATAATAACATAAGAAAAGGGGCAGGGAAGCAAACAAGTCAAATATATAACGTTTTAACTGCCTCTAGCATATAAATCTACACGTTTCCTTGGAAACGAAACACATTGTTAAGATTATATTGTTAATATAATATAATAACATACGAAAAGGGGCAAGGATACAAAAAAATTGAAAATAAATCGTTTTAACTGCCTTTAGCATATAAACCTACACGTTTCCCTGGAAACGATAGACATTGTTAAGATTATATTTTTGATATAATATAATAACCTACGAAAAGGTGGAGGATGAAAAAGAGTAAAAAAAAAAGCATTCAAGTGCCTTTAGCATATAAACCTACACGTTTCCTTGGAAACGAAAGACATTGTTAAGATAATATTGTTAATATAATATGATAACATACGAAAAGGCGCAGGATGCTAAAAAGTTGAAATAAAGGTTTCAACTGCCTACTCCGTTTAGCTTACACATTTCCTTGGAAACGAACACATTGTTAAGATTGTATTGTTAATATAAAATAATGACATACGAAACGGCGCCAGGATGAAAAAAAGTATAATAAAAAGGTTCCAACTGCCTACTCCGATTAGCGTAGAGATTTCCTTGGAAACGAAAGACATTGTTAAGATTGTATTGTTAATATAATTTAATAACGTACGAAAAGGCGCAGGATGGTAAAAGGTCGAAATTAAGGTTTCAACTGCCTACTCCTTTTAGCTTGTACATTTCCATGGAAACGAAATACATTGTTATGATTATATTGTTAATATAATATAATAACATACGAAAAGGCGCAGGATGCAAAAATGTCGAAAATAAAACGTTTTAACTGACTTTACAATATAAACCTGTACGTTTCCTTCGAAACGAAAGACATTGTTAGGATTATATTGTTAATATAATATAATAACATACGAAAAGGCGCAGTATGCAAAAAAATTGAAAAAAAGGTTTCAACTGCCTACTCCGCTTAGCTTACACATTTCCTTGGAAACTAAAGACATTGTTAAGTTAATATTGTCAATATAGTATAATAATATACGAAAAGGAGCAGGGATGCAAAAATGTCGAAAAAAAAAGGTTTCAACTGCTACTCTGTTTAGCTTACAAATTTCCTTGCAAAGTAAAGACATTGTTAGGTTTATATTGTTAATATAGTATAATAACATACGAATAGGAACTGGGATGCAAAAATGTCGAAAATACAACGTTTTAACTGCCTATAGCATATAAACCTATACGTTTCCTTGGAAACGAAAGACATTGTTAAGATTACATTGTTAATATAATATAATAACATACGAAAAGGCGCAGGATGCAAAAATGTCGAAAATAAATAGTTTTAACTGCTTTTACAATATAAACCTATACGTTTCCTTGGAAACGAAAGACATTGTTAAGATTATATTGTAAATATAATATAATAACATACGAAAAGCGCAGGATGCAAAAAAGTAGAAAAGAAAAGGTTTCAAATGCATCCTCCGTTTAACTTACACATTTCCTTGGAAACTAAAGACATTGTTAAGTTAATATTGTCAATATAGTATAATAACATACGAAAAGGAGCAAGGTTACAAAAAAGTAGAAAATGAAGGGTTTTTACTGTCTTTACCATATAAACCTACACGTTTCCTTGGAAACGAATGACATTGCTAAGATTATATTGTTAATATAATATAATAACATAGGAAACGGCATAGAATGCAAAAATTCCAAAATATTACGTTTTAACTGTCTTTAGCATATACACCTATACGTTTCCTTGGAAACGAAAGAGACATTGTTAATATTATATTGTTAATATAAAAATAATAACATACGAAATGGCTCAGGATGCAAAAAAGTCGAAAATATACCTTTTTAACTGCCTTTAGCATATAAACCTATACGATTCCTTGGGAACGAAAGACATTGTTAAGATTATAATGTTAATATAATATAATAACATACGAAAAAAAGCAGGATGCAATAAAGCCAAAAAATTACTTTTTAACTGCCTTTAGCATATAAACTTATACGTTTCCTTGGAAACAAAAAACATTGTTAAGATTATATTGTTAATATAACATAACAACATACGAAAAAGAGCAGGATGCAAAATGTCGAAAAAAAAGGTTTCAACTGCCTTCTCCGTTTAGCTTACACATTTCCTTGGAAATTAAAGACATTGTTAGGTTTATATTGTTAATATAGTATAATAACATACGAAGAGGAACTGGGATGGAAAAATGTCGAAAATACAACGTTTTAACTGCTTATAGCATATAAACCTATACGTTTCCTTGGAAACGAAAGACATTGTTACGATTATATAGTTAATATAGTATAATAACATACGAAAAGGCGCAGGATGCAAAAATGTCGAAAATAAATCGTTTTAACTGCCTACTCAGTTTAGCTTACACATTTCCTTGGAAATGAATGACATTGTTAAGATTATATTGTTAATATAGTATAATAACATAAGAAAAGGGGCAGGGAAGCAAACAAGTCAAATATATAACGTTTTAACTGCCTCTAGCATATAAATCTACACGTTTCCTTGGAAACGAAACACATTGTTAAGATTATATTGTTAATATAATATAATAACATACGAAAAGGGGCAAGGATACAAAAAAATTGAAAATAAATCGTTTTAACTGCCTTTAGCATATAAACCTACACGATTCCCTGGAAACGATAGACATTGTTAAGATTATATTTTTGATATAATATAATAACCTACGAAAAGGTGGAGGATGAAAAAGAGTAAAAAAAAAAGCATTCAAGTGCCTTTAGCATATAAACCTACACGTTTCCTTGGAAACGAAAGACATTGTTAAGATAATATTGTTAATATAATATGATAACATACGAAAAGGCGCAGGATGCTAAAAAGTTGAAATAAAGGTTTCAACTGCCTACTCCGTTTAGCTTACACATTTCCTTGGAAACGAACACATTGTTAAGATTGTATTGTTAATATAAAATAATGACATACGAAACGGCGCCAGGATGAAAAAAAGTATAATAAAAAGGTTCCAACTGCCTACTCCGATTAGCGTAGAGATTTCCTTGGAAACGAAAGACATTGTTAAGATTGTATTGTTAATATAATTTAATAACGTACGAAAAGGCGCAGGATGGTAAAAGGTCGAAATTAAGGTTTCAACTGCCTACTCCTTTTAGCTTGTACATTTCCATGGAAACGAAATACATTGTTATGATTATATTGTTAATATAATATAATAACATACGAAAAGGCGCGGGATGCAAAAATGTCGAAAATAAAACGTTTTAACTGACTTTACAATATAAACCTGTACGTTTCCTTCGAAACGAAAGACATTGTTAGGATTATATTGTTAATATAATATAATAACATACGAAAAGGCGCAGTATGCAAAAAAATTGAAAAAAAGGTTTCAACTGCCTACTCCGCTTAGCTTACACATTTCCTTGGAAACTAAAGACATTGTTAAGTTAATATTGTCAATATAGTATAATAATATACGAAAAGGAGCAGGGATGCAAAAATGTCGAAAAAAAAGGTTTCAACTGCTACTCTGTTTAGCTTACAAATTTCCTTGCAAAGTAAAGACATTGTTAGGTTTATATTGTTAATATAGTATAATAACATACGAATAGGAACTGGGATGCAAAAATGTCGAAAATACAACGTTTTAACTGCCTATAGCATATAAACCTATACGTTTCCTTGGAAACGAAAGACATTGTTAAGATTACATTGTTAATATAATATAATAACATACGAAAAGGCGCAGGATGCAAAAATGTCGAAAATAAATAGTTTTAACTGCTTTTACAATATAAACCTATACGTTTCCTTGGAAACGAAAGACATTGTTAAGATTATATTGTTAATATAATATAATAACATACGAAAAGGCGCAGGATGCAAAAATACCAAAATATTACGTGTTAACTGCCTTTAGCATATAAACCTATACGTTTCCTTGGAAACGAAAGACATTGTTAAGATTATATTGTTAATATAATATAATAACATACGAAAAGTCGCAGGATGCAAAAATGTCGAAAATAAAACGTTTTAAATGCCTTTACAATATAAACCTATACGTTTCCTTGGAAACGAATGACATTGTTAAGATTATATGTTTAATATAATATAATAACATACGAAAAGGCTCAGGATGCAAAAGTTCCAAAATATTACGTTTTAGCTGCCTTTAGCATATAAACCTATACGTTTCCTTGGAAAGGAAAGACATTGTTATGATTATATTGTTAATATAATATTATAACATTCGAATAGGCGCAGGATGCAAAAATGTCGAAAATAAGTTTCAACTGTCTACTCCGTTTAGCTTACACATTTACACTCATTTCCTTGGAAACGAAAGACATTGTTAAGATTATATTGTTAATATAATATAATAACATACGAAAAGGAGCAAGGTTACAAAAAAGTCGAAAATGAAGGGTTTTTACTGTCTTTACCATATAAACCTACACGTTTCCTTGGAAACGAATGACATTGCTAAGATTATATTGTTAATATAATATAATAACATACGAAAAGGCTCAGGATGCAAAAATTCCAAAATATTACGTGTTAACAGCCTTTAGCATATAAACCTATACGTTTCCTTGGAAACGAAAGACATTGTTAAAATATATTTTTAATATAATATAATAATATACAAAAAGGCGCAAGATGCAAAAAAGTAGGAAAAAAATGTTTCAAGTGCCTTTAGCATTTAAACCTACACGTTTACTTGGAATCGACAAACTTTGTTAAGATTATATTGTTAATATAATATTTAACATACGAAAAGGCAGGATGCAAAAATGCCAAAATATTACCTTTTAACTGCCTTTAGCACATAAACCTATACGTTTCCTTGGAAACGAAAGACATTGTTATGATTATATTGTTTATATAATAACATTCGAAAAGGCGCAGGATGCAAAAATGTCGAAAAAAAGTTTCAACTGTCTACTCCGTTTAGCTTACACATTTCAAGTCATTTCCTTGGAAACGAAAGACATTGCTAAGATTATATTGTTAATATAATACAATAACATACGAAATGGAGCAAGGTTACAAAAAAGTCGAAAATAAAGCGTTTTTACTGTCTTTACCATATAAACCTACACGTTTCCTTGGAAACGAATGACATTGTTAAGATTATATTTTTAATATAATATAATAACGTACGAAAAGGGACATGGATGGAGAAATGTCGAAAACAAAACGTTTTAATTGCCTTTACAATATGAGCCTATACGTTTCCTTGGAAGCCAAAGTAATTTTTAAGATTATAATGTTAATATAATATGCGCAGGATGCAAAAAAGTCGAAAAAAGAGGTTTCAACTGGCTACTCCGTTTAGCTTACACATTTCCTTGGAAACTAAAGACATTGTTAGGTTTATATTGTTAATGTAATATAATAACATACGAAAGGGATCAGGATGCAAAAATGCCAATATATTACATTTTAACTGCCTTTAGCATATAAACCTATACGTTTCCTTGGAAACGAAAGACATTGTTAAGATTATATTGTTAATATAATATAATAACATGCGAAAAGGCGCAGGATGCAAAAATTCCAAAATATTACGTTTTAACTGCCTTTAGCATATAAACCTATACGTTTCCTTGTAAACGAAAAACATTGTTAAGATTATATTGTTAATATAATATAAACCCATACGAAATGCGCAGGATGCAAAAAAGTCGAATAAAAAGGTTTCAACTGACTACTCCCTTTAGCTTACACATTTCCTTGGAGACGAAAGACATTGTTAGGATAAGATTGTTAATATAATATAAAAACATACGAAAAAGGACAGGGATGCAAAAGTGTCGAAAATAAGACGTTTTAACTGCCTTTACAATATAAACCTATACGTTTCCTTGGAAACGAATGACATTGTTAAGATTATATTGTAAATATAATATAATAACATACGAAAAGCGCAGGATGCAAAAAAGTAGAAAAGAAAAGGTTTCAAATGCATCCTCCGTTTAACTTACACATTTCCTTGGAAACTAAAGACATTGTTAAGTTAATATTGTCAATATAGTATAATAACATACGAAAAGGAGCAAGGTTACAAAAAAGTAGAAAATGAAGGGTTTTTACTGTCTTTACCATATAAACCTACACGTTTCCTTGGAAACGAATGACATTGCTAAGATTATATTGTTAATATAATATAATAACATAGGAAACGGCTCAGAATGCAAAAATTCCAAAATATTACGTTTTAACTGTCTTTAGCATATACACCTATACGTTTCCTTGGAAACGAAAGAGACATTGTTAATATTATATTGTTAATATAAAAATAATAACATACGAAATGGCTCAGGATGCAAAAAAGTCGAAAATATACCTTTTTAACTGCCTTTAGCATATAAACCTATACGATTCCTCGGGAACGAAAGACATTGTAAAAATTATAATGTTAATATAATATAATAACATACGAAAAAAAGCAGGATGCAATAAAGCCAAAAAATTACTTTTTAACTGCCTTTAGCATATAAACTTATACGTTTCCTTGGAAACAAAAAACATTGTTAAGATTATATTGTTAATATAACATAACAACATACGAAAAGGAGCAGGATGCAAAAATGTCGAAAAAAAAAGGTTTCAACTGCCTTCTCCGTTTAGCTTACACATTTCCTTGGAAAGTAAAGACATTGTTAGGTTTATATTGTTAATATAGTATAATAACATACGAAGAGGAACTGGGATGCAAAAATGTCGAAAATACAACGTTTTAACTGCTTATAGCATATAAACCTATACGTTTCCTTGGAAACGAAAGACATTGTTACGATTATATTGTTAATATAGTATAATAACATACGAAAAGGCGCAGGATGCAAAAATGTCGAAAATAAATCGTTTTAACTGCCTACTCAGTTTAGCTTACACATTTCCTTGGAAATGAATGACATTGTTAAGATTATATTGTTAATATAGTATAATAACATAAGAAAAGGGGCAGGGAAGCAAACAAGTCAAATATATAACGTTTTAACTGCCTCTAGCATATAAATCTACACGTTTCCTTGGAAACGAAACACATTGTTAAGATTATATTGTTAATATAATATAATATCATACGAAAAGGGGCAAGGATACAAAAAAATTGAAAATAAATCGTTTTAACTGCCTTTAGCATATAAACCTACACGTTTCCCTGGAAACGATACACATTGTTAAGATTATATTTTTGATGTAATATAATAACCTACGAAAAGGTGGAGGATGAAAAAGAGTAAAAAAAAAGCATTCAAGTGCCTTTAGCATATAAACCTACACGTTTCCTTGGAAACGAAAGACATTGTTAAGATAATATTGTTAATATAATATGATAACATACGAAAAGGCGCAGGATGGTAAAAGGTCGAAATTAAGGTTTCAACTGCCTACTCCTTTTAGCTTGTACATTTCCATGGAAACGAAATACATTGTTATGATTATATTGTTAATATAATATAATAACATACGAAAAGGCGCAGGATGCAAAAATGTCGAAAATAAAACGTTTTAACTGACTTTACAATATAAACCTGTACGTTTCCTTCGAAACGAAAGACATTGTTAGTATTATATTGTTAATATAATATAATAACATACGAAAAGGCGCAGGATGCAAAAAAGTTGAAAAAAAGGTTTCAACTGCCTACTCCGCTTAGCTTACACATTTCCTTGGAAACTAAAGACATTGTTAAGTTAATATTGTCAATATAGTATAATAATATACGAAAAGGAGCAGGGATGCAAAATGTCGAAAAAAAAGGTTTCAACTGCTACTCCGTTTAGCTTACAAATTTCCTTGCAAAGTAAAGACATTGTTAGGTTTATATTGTTAATATAGTATAATAACATACGAAAAGGAACTGGGATGCAAAAATGTCGAAAATACAACGTTTTAACTGCCTATAGCATATAAACCTATACGTTTCCTTGGAAACGAAAGACATTGTTAAGATTATATTGTTAATATAATATAATAACATACGAAAAGGCGCAGGATGCAAAAATGTCGAAAATAAATAGTTTTAACTGCTTTTACAATATAAACCTATACGTTTCCTTGGAAACGAAAGACATTGTTAAGATTATATTGTTAATATAATATAATAACATACGAAAAGGCGCAGGATGCAAAAATACCAAAATATTACGTGTTAACTGCCTTTAGCATATAAACCTATACGTTTCCTTGGAAACGAAAGACATTGTTAAGATTATATTGTTAATATAATATAATAACATACGAAAAGTCGCAGGATGCAAAAATGTCGAAAATAAAACGTTTTAAATGCCTTTACAATATAAACCTATACGTTTCCTTGGAAACGAATGACATTGTTAAGATTATATGTTTAATATAATATAATAACATACAAAAAGGCGCAGGATGCAAAAATTCCAAAATATTACGTTTTAACTGCCTTTAGCATATAAACCTATACGTTTCCTTGTAAACGAAAAACATTGTTAAGATTATATTGTTAATATAATATAAACCCATACGAAATGCGCAGGATGCTAAAAAGTCGAATACGAAAAGGAGCAAGGTTACAAAAAAGTCGAAAATGAAGGGTTTTTACTGTCTTTACCATATAAACCTACACGTCTTTTTGGAAACGAATGACATTGCTAAGATTATATTGTTAATATAATATAATAACATACGAAACGGCTCAGGATGCAAAAATTCCAAAATATTACGTTTTAACTGTCTTTAGCTTATACACCTATACGTTTCCTTGGAAACGAAAGAGACATTGTTAATATTATATTGTTAATATAAAAATAATAACATACGAAATGGCTCAGGATGCAAAAAAGTCGAAAATATACCTTTTTAACTGCCTTTAGCATATAAACCTATACGATTCCTTGGGAACGAAAGACATTGTTAAGATTATAATGTTAATATAATATAATAACATACGAAAAAAAGCAGGATGCAATAAAGCCAAAAAATTACTTTTTAACTGCCTTTAGCATATAAACTTATACGTTTCCTTGGAAACAAAAAAACATTGTTAAGATTATATTGTTAATATAACATAACAACATACGAAAAGGAGCAGGATGCAAAATGTCGAAAAAAAGGTTTCAACTGCCTTCTCCGTTTAGCTTACACATTTCCTTGGAAATTAAAGACATTGTTAGGTTTATATTGTTAATATAGTATAATAACATAAGAAAAGGGGCAGGGAAGCAAACAAGTCAAATATATAACGTTTTAACTGCCTCTAGCATATAAATCTACACGTTTCATTGGAAACGAAACACATTGTTAAGATTATATTGTTAATATAATATAATAACATACGAAAAGGGGCAAGGATACAAAAAAATTGAAAATAAATCGTTTTAACTGCCTTTAGCATATAAACCTACACGTTTCCCTGGAAACGATAGACATTGTTAAGATTATATTTTTGATATAATATAATAACCTACGAAAAGGTGGAGGATGAAAAAGAGTAAAAAAAAAAAAGCATTCAAGTGCCTTTAGCATATAAACCTACACGTTTCCTTGGAAACGAAAGACATTGTTAAGATAATATTGTTAATATAATATGATAACATACGAAAAGGCGCAGGATGCAAAAAAGTTGAAATAAAGGTTTCAACTGCCTGCTCCGTTTAGCTTACACATTTCCTTGGAAACGAACACATTGTTAAGATTGTATTGTTAATATAAAATAATGACATACCAAACGGCGCCAGGATGAAAAAAAGTGGAATAAAAAGGTTCCAACTGCCTACTCCGATTAGCGTAGAGATTTCCTTGGAAACGAAAGACATTGTTAAGATTGTATTGTTAATATAATTTAATAACGTACGAAAAGGCGCTGGATGGTAAAAGGTCGAAATTAAGGTCTCAACTGCCTACTCCTTTTAGCTTGTACATTTCCATGGAAACGAAATACATTGTTAAGATTATATTGTTAATATAATATAATAACATACGAAAAGGCGCAGGATGCAAAAATGTCGAAAATAAAACGTTTTAACTGACTTTACAATATAGATTAGATTAGATTACAAGGGGGTAGTATAAGCCTTTTGCCGGCTTCTCAACACTGCGACCTTTATAGATCTATTGTGAATACCCTACTCTACTCTTTTCTAGCAGTCATCACCACACTTTAATTTAGGCTTTTTAATATAGCCTTTAATTTTCCTGGGTGATGTCCAGTCCTGAACCCGGGGGATTTTTCGTTGCTGAAAAATCCACTACCCGGCCGGGAATCGAACCCGGACCGCCAGGGTAGAAGGCAAGTATGCTACCTATACACCCATCGCGGCGGACCTTTACAATATAAACCTGTACGTTTCCTTGGAAACGAAAGACATTGTTAAGATTATATTGTTAATATAATATAATAACATACGAAAAGTCGCAGGATGCAAAAATGTCGAAAATAAAACGTTTTAAATGCCTTTACAATATAAACCTATACGTTTCCTTGGAAACGAATGACATTGTTAAGATTATATGTTTAATATAATATAATAACATACGAAAAGGCGCAGGATGCAAAAATTCCAAAATATTACGTTTTACTGCCTTTAGCATATAAACCAATACGTTTCCTTGGAAAGGAAAGACAATGTTAAGATTCATTTTTAATATAATGTAATAACATACGAAAAAGGACAGGTATGCAAAAATGTAGAAAATAAAACTTTTTAACTGCCTTTACAATATAAACCTATACGTTTCCTTGGAAACAAAAGACATTGTTAAATTATATTTTTAATATAATATAATAACATACGAAAAGGCGCCGGATGCAATAATGCAAAAATATTATGTTTTAACTGCCTTTAGCATATAAACCTACACGTTTCGTTGGAAACGAAACACATTGTTAAGATTATATTGTTAATATAATATAATATCATTCGAGAAATCGCAGGATGCAAAAATGTCGAAAAAAAAATGATTCAACTGTCTACTCCGTTTAGCTTACACATTTCAACACATTTCCTTGGAAACGAAAGACATTGTTAACGTTATATTGTTAATATAATATAATAACATACGAAAAGGAGAAAGGTTACAAAAAAGTCGAAAATAAAGCGTTTTTACTGTCTTTAGTATATAAATCTACATGTCTCCTTGGAAACGAAAGACGTTGTTAAGATTATATTGTTAATATAATATAATAACATACGAGAAGGCGCAGGATGCAAAAAAGTTGAAATAAAGGTTTCAACTGCCTACTCCGTTTCGCTTACACAATTCCTTCGAAACTAAAGACATTGTTAGGTTTATATTGTTAATATAGTATAATAACATACGAAAAGGAACAGTGATGCAAAAATGTCGAAAATACAACGTTTTAACTGTCTTTAGCATATAAACCTATACGTTTCCTTGGAAAGGAAAGACATTGTTATGATTATATTGTTAATATAATATTATAACATTCGAATAGGCGCAGGATGCAAAAATGTCGAAAATAAATCGTATTAACTGCCTACTCAGTTTAGCTTACACATTTCCTTGGAAATGAATGACATTGTTAAGATTATATTGTTAATATAGTATAATAACATAAGAAAAGGGGCAGGGATGCAAACAAGTCAAATATATAACGTTTTAACTGCCTCTAGCATATAAATCTACACGTTTCCTTGGAAACGAAAGACATTGTTAAGATTATATTGTTAATATAATATGATAACATACGAAAAGGCGCAGGATGCAAAAAAGTTGAAATAAAGGTTTCAACTGCCTACTCCGTTTAGCTTACACATTTCCTTGGAAACGAACACATTGTTAATATAAAATAATAACATACGAAACGGCGCAAGGATGAAAAGAAGTCGAATAAAAAGGTTCCAACTGCCTACTCCGATTAGCGTAGACATTTCCTTGGAAACGAAAGACATTGTTAAGATTATATTGTTAATATAATATAATAACGTACGAAAAAGCGCAGGATGGTAAAAGGTCGAAATAAAGGTTTCAACTGCCTACTCCTTTTAGCTTGTACATTTCCATGGAAACGAAATACATTGTTAAGATTATATTGTTAATATAATATAATAACATACGAAAAGGCGCAGGATGGAAACATGTCGAAAATGAAACGTTTTAACTGCCTTTACAATATAAACCTGTACGTTTCCTTGGAAACGAAAGATATTGTTAGGATTATATTGTTAATATAATATAATAACATACGAAAAGGCGCAGGATGCAAAAAAGTTGAAAAAAAGGTTTCAACTGCCTACTCCGTTTAGCTTACACATTTCCTTGGAAACTAAAGACATTGTTAAGTTAATATTGTCAATATAGTATAATAATATACGACAAGGAGCAGGAATGCAAAAATGTCGAAAAAAAAGGTTTCAACTGCTACTCCGTTTAGCTTACAAATTTCCTTGCAAAGTAAAGACATTGTTAGGTTTATATTGTTAATATAGTATAATAACATATGAAAAGGATCTGGGATGCAAAAATGTCGAAAATACAACGTTTTAACAGCCTATAGCATATAAACCTATACGTTTCCTTGGAAACGAAAGACATTGTTAAGATTATATTGTTAATATAATATAATAGCATACGAAAAGGCGCAGGATGCAAAAATGTCGAAAATAAATCGTTTTAACTGCTTTTACAATATAAACCTATACGTTTCCTGGGAAACGAAAGACATTGTTAAGATTATATTGTTAATATAATATAATAACATACGAAAAGGCGCAGGATGCAAAAATACCAAAATATTACGTTTTAACTGCCTTTAGCATATAAACCTATACGTTTCCTTGGAAACGAAAGACATTGTTAAGATTATATTGTTAATATAATATAATAACATACGAAAAGTCGCAGGATGCAAAAATGTCGAAAATAAAACGTTTTAACTGCGTTTACAATATAAACCTATACGTTTCCTTGGAAACGAATGACATTGCTAAGATTATATTGTTAATATAATATAATAACATACGAAAAGGCTCAGGATGCAAAAATTCCAAAATATTACGTTTTAACTGCCTTTAGCATATAAACCTATACGTTTCCTTGGAAAGGAAAGACATTGTTATGATTATATTGTTAATATAATATTATAACATTCGAATAGGCGCAGGATGCAAAAATGTCGAAAATAAGTTTCAACTGTCTACTCCGTTTAGCTTACACATTTACACTCATTTCCTTGGAAACGAAAGACATTGTTAAGATTATATTGTTAATATAATATAATAACATACGAAAAGGAGCAAGGTTACAAAAAAGTCGAAAATGAAGGGTTTTTACTGTCTTTACCATATAAACCTACACGTTTCCTTGGAAACGAATGACATTGCTAAGATTATATTGTTAATATAATATAATAACATACGAAAAGGCTCAGGATGCAAAAATTCCAAAATATTACGTGTTAACAGCCTTTAGCATATAAACCTATACGTTTCCTTGGAAACGAAAGACATTGTTAAAATATATTTTTAATATAATATAATAACATACAAAAAGGCGCAAGATGCAAAAAAGTAGGAAAAAAATGTTTCAAGTGCCTTTAGCATTTAAACCTACACGTTTACTTGGAATCGAAAGACTTTGTTAAGATTATATTGTTAATATAATATTTAACATACGAAAAGGCAGGATGCAAAAATGCCAAAATATTACCTTTTAACTGCCTTTAGCACATAAACCTATACGTTTCCTTGGAAAGGAAAGACATTGTTATGATTATATTGTTAATATAATATTATAACATTCGAATAGGCGCAGGATGCAAAAATGTCGAAAATAAGTTTCAACTGTCTACTCCGTTTAGCTTACACATTTACACTCATTTCCTTGGAAACGAAAGACATTGTTAAGATTATATTGTTAATATAATATAATAACATACGAAAAGGAGCAAGGTTACAAAAAAGTCGAAAATGAAGGGTTTTTACTGTCTTTACCATATAAACCTACACGTTTCCTTGGAAACGAATGACATTGCTAAGATTATATTGTTAATATAATATAATAACATACGAAAAGGCTCAGGATGCAAAAATTCCAAAATATTACGTGTTAACAGCCTTTAGCATATAAACCTATACGTTTCCTTGGAAACGAAAGACATTGTTAAAATATATTTTTAATATAATATAATAACATACAAAAAGGCGCAAGATGCAAAAAAGTAGGAAAAAAATGTTTCAAGTGCCTTTAGCATTTAAACCTACACGTTTACTTGGAATCGAAAGACTTTGTTAAGATTATATTGTTAATATAATATTTAACATACGAAAAGGCAGGATGCAAAAATGCCAAAATATTACCTTTTAACTGCCTTTAGCACATAAACCTATACGTTTCCTTGGAAACGAAAGACATTGTTATGATTATATTGTTAATATAATAACATTCGAAAAGGCGCAGGATGCAAAAATGTCGAAAAAAAGTTTCAACTGTCTACTCCGTTTAGCTTACACATTTCAACTCATTTCCTTGGAAACGAAAGACATTGCTAAGATTATATTGTTAATATAATATAATAACGTACGAAAAGGGACATGGATGGAGAAATGTCGAAAACAAAACGTTTTAACTGCCTTTACAATATGAGCCTATACGTTTCCTTGGAAGCCAAAGTCATTTTTAAGATTATATTGTTAATATAATATGCGCAGGATGCAAAAAAGTCGAAAAAAGAGGTTTCAACTGGCTACTCCGTTTAGCTTACACATTTCCTTGGAAACTAAAGACATTGTTAGGTTTATATTGTTAATGTAATATAATAACATACGAAAGGGAGCAGGATGCAAAAATGCCAATATATTACATTTTAACTGCCTTTAGCATATAAACCTATACGTTTCCTTGGAAACGAAAGACATTGTTAAGATTATATTGTTAATATAATATAATAACATGCGAAAAGGCGCAGGATGCAAAAATTCCAAAATATTACGTTTTAACTGCCTTTAGCATATAAACCTATACGTTTCCTTGTAAACGAAAAACATTGTTAAGATTATATTGTTAATATAATATAAACCCATACGAAATGCGCACGATGCAAAAAAGTCGAATAAAAAGGTTTCAACTGACTACTCCCTTTAGCTTACACATTTCAATGGAGACGAAAGACATTGTTAGGATAAGATTGTTAATATAATATAAAAACATACGAAAAAGGACAGGGATGCAAAAGTGTCGAAAATAAGACGTTTTAACTGCCTTTACAATATAAACCTATTCGTTTCCTTTGGAAACGAATGACATTGTTAAGATTATATTGTAAATATAATATAATAACATACGAAAAGCGCAGGATGCAAAAAAGTAGAAAAGAAAAGGTTTCAAATGCATCCTCCGTTTAACTTACACATTTCCTTGGAAACTAAAGACATTGTTAAGTTAATATTGTCAATATAGTATAATAACATACGAAAAGGAGCAAGGTTACAAAAAAGTCGAAAATGAAGGGTTTTTACTGTCTTTACCATATAAACCTACACGTTTCCTTGGAAACGAATGACATTGCTAAGATTATATTGTTAATATAATATAATAACATACGAAACGGCTCAGGATGCAAAAATTCCAAAATATTACGTTTTAACTGACTTTAGCATATACACCTATACGTTTCCTTGGAAACGAAAGAGACATTGTTAATATTATATTGTTAATATAAAAATAATAACATACGAAATGGCTCAGGATGCAAAAAAGTCGAAAATATACCTTTTTAACTGCCTTTAGCATATAAACCTATACGATTCCTTGGGAACGAAAGACATTGTTAAGATTATAATGTTAATATAATATAATAACATACGAAAAAAAGCAGGATGCAATAAAGCCAAAAAATTACTTTTTAACTGCCTTTAGCATATAAACTTATACGTTTCCTTGGAAACAAAAAACATTGTTAAGATTATATTGTTAATATAACATAACAACATACGAAAAGGAGCAGGATGCAAAATGTCGAAAAAAAAGGTTTCAACTGCCTTCTCCGTTTAGCTTACACATTTCCTTGGAAATTAAAGACATTGTTAGGTTTATATTGTTAATATAGTATAATAACATACGAAGAGGAACTGGGATGGAAAAATGTCGAAAATACAACGTTTTAACTGCTTATAGCATATAAACCTATACGTTTCCTTGGAAACGAAAGACATTGTTACGATTATATAGTTAATATAGTATAATAACATACGAAAAGGCGCAGGATGCAAAAATGTCGAAAATAAATCGTTTTAACTGCCTACTCAGTTTAGCTTACACATTTCCTTGGAAATGAATGACATTGTTAAGATTATATTGTTAATATAGTATAATAACATAAGAAAAGGGGCAGGGATGCAAACTAGTCAAATATATAACGTTTTAACTGCCTCTAGCATAGAAATCTACACGTTTCCTTGGAAACGAAACTCATTGTTAAGATTATATTGTTAATATAATATAATAACATACGAAAAGGGGCAAGGATACAAAAAAATTGAAAATAAATCGTTTTAACTGCCTTTAGCATATAAACCTACACGTTTCCCTGGAAACGATAGACATTGTTAAGATTATATTTTTGATATAATATAATAACCTACGAAAAGGTGGAGGATGAAAAAGAGTAAAAAAAAAGCATTCAAGTGCCTTTAGCATATAAACCTACACGTTTCCTTGGAAACGAAAGACATTGTTAAGATAATATTGTTAATATAATATGATAACATACGAAAAGGCGCAGGATGCAAAAAAGTTGAAATAAAGGTTTCAACTGCCTACTCCGTTTAGCTTACACATTTCCTTGGAAACGAACACATTGTTAAGATTGTATTGTTAATATAAAATAATGACATACGAAACGGCGCCAGGATGAAAAAAAGTGGAATAAAAAGGTTCCAACTGCCTACTCCGATTAGCGTAGAGATTTCCTTGGAAACGAAAGACATTGTTAAGATTGTATTGTTAATATAATTTAATAACGTACGAAAAGGCGCAGGATGGTAAAAGGTCGAAATTAAGGTTTCAACTGCCTACTCCTTTTAGCTTGTACATTTCCATGGAAACGAAATACATTGTTAAGATTATATTGTTAATATAATATAATAACATACGAAAAGGCGCAGGATGCAAAAATGTCGAAAATAAAACGTTTTAACTGACTTTACAATATAAACCTGTACGTTTCCTTCGAAACGAAAGACATTGTTAGGATTATATTGTTAATATAATATAATAACATACGAAAAGGCGCAGGATGCAAAAAAGTTGAAAAAAAGGTTTCAACTGCCTACTCCGCTTAGCTTACACATTTCCTTGGAAACTAAAGACATTGTTAAGTTAATATTGTCAATATAGTATAATAATATACGAAAAGGAGCAGGGATGCAAAAATGTCGAAAAAAAAGGTTTCAACTGCTACTCCGTTTAGCTTACAAATTTCCTTGCAAAGTAAAGACATTGTTAGGTTTATATTGTTAATATAGTATAATAACATACGAATAGGAACTGGGATGCAAAAATGTCGAAAATACAACGTTTTAACTGCCTATAGCATATAAACCTATACGTTTCCTTGGAAACGAAAGACATTGTTAAGATTATATTGTTAATATAATATAATAACATACGAAAAGGCGCAGGATGCAAAAATGTCGAAAATAAATAGTTTTAACTGCTTTTACAATATAAACCTATACGTTTCCTTGGAAACGAAAGACATTGTTAAGATTATATTGTTAATATAATATAATAACATACGAAAAGGCGCAGGATGCAAAAATACCAAAATATTACGTGTTAACTGCCTTTAGCATATAAACATATACGTTTCCTTGGAAACGAAAGACATTGTTAAGATTATATTGTTAATATAATATAATAACATACGAAAAGTCGCAGGATGCAAAAATGTCGAAAATAAAACGTTTTAAATGCCTTTACAATATAAACCTATACGTTTCCTTGGAAACGAATGACATTGTTAAGATTATATGTTTAATATAATATAATAACATACGAAAAGGCTCAGGATGCAAAAGTTCCAAAATATTACGTTTTAGCTGCCTTTAGCATATAAACCTATACGTTTCCTTGGAAAGGAAAGACATTGTTATGATTATATTGTTAATATAATATTATAACATTCGAATAGGCGCAGGATGCAAAAATGTCGAAAATAAGTTTCAACTGTCTACTCCGTTTAGCTTACACATTTACACTCATTTCCTTGGAAACGAAAGACATTGTTAAGATTATTTTGTTAATATAATATAAACCCATACGAAATGCGCACGATGCAAAAAAGTCGAATAAAAAGGGTTCAACTGACTACTCCCTTTAGCTTACACATTTCCTTGGAGACGAAAGACATTGTTAGGATAAGATTGTTAATATAATATAAAAACATACGAAAAAGGACAGGGATGCAAAAGTGTCGAAAATAAGACGTTTTAACTGCCTTTACAATATAAACCTATACGTTTCCTTGGAAACGAATGACATTGTTAAGATTATATTGTAAATATAATATAATAACATACGAAAAGCGCAGGATGCAAAAAAGTAGAAAAGAAAAGGTTTCAAATGCATCCTCCGTTTAACTTACACATTTCCTTGGAAACTAAAGACATTGTTAAGTTAATATTGTCAATATAGTATAATAACATACGAAAAGGAGCAAGGTTACAAAAAAGTCTAAAATGAAGGGTTTTTACTGTCTTTACCATATAAACCTACACGTTTCCTTGGAAACGAATGACATTGCTAAGATTATATTGTTAATATAATATAATAACATACGAAACGGCTCAGGATGCAAAAATTCCAAAATATTACGTGTTAACAGCCTTTAGCATATAAACCTATACGTTTCCTTGGAAACGAAAGACATTGTTAAAATATATTTTTAATATAATATACGGGTAATAACATACAAAAAGGCGCAAGATGCAAAAAAGTAGGAAAAAAATGTTTCAAGTGCCTTTAGCATTTAAACCTACACGTTTACTTGGAATCGAAAGACTTTGTTAAGATTATATTGTTAATATAATATTTAACATACGAAAAGGCAGGATGCAAAAATGCCAAATTATTACCTTTTAACTGCCTTTAGCACATAAACCTATACGTTTCCTTGGAAACGAAAGACATTGTTATGATTATATTGTTAATATAATAACATTCGAAAAGGCGCAGGATGCAAAAGTGTCGAAAAAAAGTTTCAACTGTCTACTCCGTTTAGCTTACACATTTCAACTCATTTCCTTGGAAACGAAAGACATTGCTAAGATTATATTGTTAATATAATATAATAACGTACGAAAAGGGACATGGATGGAGAAATGTCGAAAACAAAACGTTTTAACTGCCTTTACAATATGAGCCTATACGTTTCCTTGGAAGCCAAAGTCATTTTTAAGATTATATTGTTAATATAATATGCGCAGGATGCAAAAAAGTCGAAAATAGAGGTTTCAACTGGCTACTCCGTTTAGCTTACACATTTCCTTGGAAACTAAAGACATTGTTAGGTTTATATTGTTAATGTAATATAATAACATACGAAAGGGAGCAGGATGCAAAAATGCCAATATATTACATTTTAACTGCCTTTAGCATATAAACCTATACGTTTCCTTGGAAACGAAAGACATTGTTAAGATTATATTGTTAATATAATATAATAACATGCGAAAAGGCGCAGGATGCAAAAATTCCAAAATATTACGTTTTAACTGCCTTTAGCATATAAACCTATACGTTTCCTTGTAAACGAAAAACATTGTTAAGATTATATTGTTAATATAATATAAACCCATACGAAATGCGCACGATGCAAAAAAGTCGAATAAAAAGGTTTCAACTGACTACTCCCTTTAGCTTACACATTTCAATGGAGACGAAAGACATTGTTAGGATAAGATTGTTAATATAATATAAAAACATACGAAAAAGGACAGGGATGCAAAAGTGTCGAAAATAAGACGTTTTAACTGCCTTTACAATATAAACCTATTCGTTTCCTTGGAAACGAATGACATTGTTAAGATTATATTGTAAATATAATATAATAACATACGAAAAGCGCAGGATGCAAAAAAGTAGAAAAGAAAGGTTTCAAATGCATCCTCCGTTTAACTTACACATTTCCTTGGAAACTAAAGACATTGTTAAGTTAATATTGTCAATATAGTATAATAACATACGAAAAGGAGCAAGGTTACAAAAAAGTCGAAAATGAAGGGTTTTTACTGTCTTTACCATATAAACCTACACGTTTCCTTGGAAACGAATGACACTGCTAAGATTATATTGTTAATATAATATAATAACATACGAAACGGCTCAGGATGCAAAAATTCCAAAATATTACGTTTTAACTGTCTTTAGCATATACACCTATACGTTTCCTTGGAAACGAAAGAGACATTGTTAATATTATATTGTTAATATAAAAATAATAACATACGAAATGGCTCAGGATGCAAAAAAGTCGAAAATATACCTTTTCAACTGCCTTTAGCATATAAACCTATACGATTCCTTGGGAACGAAAGACATTGTTAAGATTATAATGTTAATATAATATAATAACATACGAAAAAAAGCAGGATGCAATAAAGCCAAAAAATTACTTTTTAACTGCCTTTAGCATATAAACTTATACGTTTCCTTGGAAACAAAAAACATTGTTAAGATTATATTGTTAATATAACATAACAACATACGAAAAGGAGCAGGATGCAAAATGTCGAAAAAAAAGGTTTCAACTGCCTTCTCCGTTTAGCTTACACATTTCCTTGGAAATTAAAGACATTGTTAGGTTTATATTGTTAATATAGTATAATAACATACGAAGAGGAACTGGGATGGAAAAATGTCGAAAATACAACGTTTCAACTGCTTATAGCATATAAACCTATACGTTTCCTTGGAAACGAAAGACATTGTTACGATTATATAGTTAATATAGTATAATAACATACGAAAAGGCGCAGGATGCAAAAATGTCGAAAATAAATCGTTTTAACTGCCTACTCAGTTTAGCTTACACATTTCCTTGGAAATGAATGACATTGTTAAGATTATATTGTTAATATAGTATAATAACATAAGAAAAGGGGCAGGGAAGCAAACTAGTCAAATATATAACGTTTTAACTGCCTCTAGCATATAAATCTACACGTTTCCTTGGAAACGAAACACATTGTTAAGATTATATTGTTAATATAATATAATAACATACGAAAAGGGGCAAGGATACAAAAAAATTGAAAATAAATCGTTTTAACTGCCTTTAGCATATAAACCTACACGTTTCCCTGGAAACGATAGACATTGTTAAGATTATATTTTTGATATAATATAATAACCTACGAAAAGGTGGAGGATGAAAAAGAGTAAAAAAAAAGCATTCAAGTGCCTTTAGCATATAAACCTACACGTTTCCTTGGAAACGAAAGACATTGTTAAGATAATATTGTTAATATAATATGATAACATACGAAAAGGCGCAGGATGCAAAAAAGTTGAAATAAAGGTTTCAACTGCCTACTCCGTTTAGCTTACACATTTCCTTGGAAACGAACACATTGTTAAGATTGTATTGTTAATATAAAATAATGACATACGAAACGGCGCCAGAATGAAAAAAAGTGGAATAAAAAGGTTCCAACTGCCTACTCCGATTAGCGTAGAGATTTCCTTGGAAACGAAAGACATTGTTAAGATTGTATTGTTAATATAATTTAATAACGTACGAAAAGGCGCAGGATGGTAAAAGGTCGAAATTAAGGTTTCAACTGCCTACTCCTTTTAGCTTGTACATTTCCATGGAAACGAAATACATTGTTAAGATTATATTGTTAATATAATATAATAACATACGAAAAGGCGCAGGATGCAAAAATGTCGAAAATAAAACGTTTTAACTGACTTTACAATATAAACCTGTACGTTTCCTTCGAAACGAAAGACATTGTTAGGATTATATTGTTAATATAATATAATAACATACGAAAAGGCGCAGGATGCAAAAAAGTTGAAAAAAAGGTTTCAACTGCCTACTCCGCTTAGCTTACACATTTCCTTGGAAACTAAAGACATTGTTAAGTTAATATTGTCAATATAGTATAATAATATACGAAAAGGAGCAGGGATGCAAAAATGTCGAAAAAAAAGGTTTCAACTGCTACTCCGTTTAGCTTACAAATTTCCTTGCAAAGTAAAGACATTGTTAGGTTTATATTGTTAATATAGTATAATAACATACGAATAGGAACTGGGATGCAAAAATGTCGAAAATACAACGTTTTAACTGCCTATAGCATACAAACCTTTACGTTTCCTTGGAAACGAAAGACATTGTTAACATTATATTGTTAATATAATATAATAACATACGAAAAGGCGCAGGATGCAAAAATGTCGAAAATAAATAGTTTTAACTGCTTTTACAATATAAACCTATACGTTTCCTTGGAAACGAAAGACATTGTTAAGATTATATTGTTAATATAATATAATAACATACGAAAAAGCGCAGGATGCAAAAATAGCAAAATATTACGTGTTAACTGCCTTTAGCATATAAACCTATACGTTTCCTTGGAAACGAAAGACATTGTTAAGATTATATTGTTAATATAATATAATAACATACGAAAAGTCGCAGGATGCAAAAATGTCGAAAATAAAACGTTTTAAATGCCTTTACAATATAAACCTATACGTTTCCTTGGAAACGAATGACATTGTTAAGATTATATGTTTAATATAATATAATAACATACGAAAAGGCTCAGGATGCAAAAGTTCCAAAATATTACGTTTTAGCTGCCTTTAGCATATAAACCTATACGTTTCCTTGGAAAGGAAAGACATTGTTATGATTATATTGTTAATATAATATTATAACATTCGAATAGGCGCAGGATGCAAAAATGTCGAAAATAAGTTTCAACTGTCTACTCCGTTTAGCTTACACATTTACACTCATTTCCTTGGAAACGAAAGACATTGTTAAGATTATATTGTTAATATAATATAAACCCATACGAAATGCGCACGATGCAAAAAAGTCGAATAAAAAGGTTTCAACTGACTACTCTCTTTAGCTTACAAATTTCCTTGGAGACGAAAGACATTGTTAGGATAAGATTGTTAATATAATATAAAAACATACGAAAAAGGACAGGGATGCAAAAGTGTCGAAAATAAGACGTTTTAACTGCCTTTACAATATAAACCTATACGTTTCCTTGGAAACGAATGACATTGTTAAGATTATATTGTAAATATAATATAATAACATACGAAAAGCGCAGGATGCAAAAAAGTAGAAAAGAAAAGGTTTCAAATGCATCCTCCGTTTAACTTACACATTTCCTTGGAAACTAAAGACATTGTTAAGTTAATATTGTCAATATAGTATAATAACATACGAAAAGGAGCAAGGTTACAAAAAAGTCGAAAATGAACGGTTTTTACTGTCTTTACCATATAAACCTACACGTTTCCTTGGAAACGAATGACATTGCTAAGATTATATTGTTAATATAATATAATAACATACGAAACGGCTCAGGATGCAAAAATTCCAAAATATTACGTTTTAACTGTCTTTAGCATATACACCTATACGTTTCCTTGGAAACGAAAGAGACATTGTTAATATTATATTGTTAATATAAAAATAATAACATACGAAATGGCTCAGGATGCAAAAAAGTCGAAAATATACCTTTTTAACTGCCTTTAGCATTTAAACCTATACGATTCCTTGGGAACGAAAGACATTGTTAAGATTATAATGTTAATATAATATAATAACATACGAAATAAAGCAGGATGCAATAAAGCCAAAAAATTACTTTTTAACTGCCTTTAGCATATAAACTTATACGTTTCCTTGGAAACAAAAAACATTGTTAAGATTATATTGTTAATATAACATAACAACATACGAAAAGGAGCAGGATGCAAAATGTCGAAAAAAAAGGTTTCAACTGCTACTCCGTTTAGCTTACAAATTTCCTTGCAAAGTAAAGACATTGTTAGGTTTATATTGTTAATATAGTATAATAACATACGAAAAGGGGCAAGGATACAAAAAAATTGAAAATAAATCGTTTTAACTGCCTTTAGCATATAAACCTACACGTTTCCCTGGAAACGATACACATTGTTAAGATTATATTTTTGATGTAATATAATAACCTACGAAAAGGTGGAGGATGAAAAAGAGTAAAAAAAAAGCATTCAAGTGCCTTTAGCATATAAACCTACACGTTTCCTTGGAAACGAAAGACATTGTTAAGATTATATTGTTAATATAATATAATAACATACGAAAAGTCGCAGGATGCAAAAATGTCGAAAATAAAACGTTTTAAATGCCTTTACAATATAAACCTATACGTTTCCTTGGAAACGACTGACATTGTTAAGATTATATGTTTAATATAATATAATAACATACAAAAAGGCGCAGGATGCAAAAATTCCAAAATATTACGTTTTAACTGCCGTTAGCATATAAACCTATACGTTTCTTTGGAAAGGAAAGACAATGTTAAGATTCATTTTTAATATAATGTAATAACATACGAAAAAGGACAGGTATGCAAAAATGTAGAAAATAAAACTTTTTAACTGCCTTTACAATATAAACCTATACGTTTCCTTGGAAACAAAAGACATTGTTAAATTATATTTTTAATATAATATAATAACATACGAAAAGGCGCCGGATGCAATAATGCAAAAATATTATGTTTTAACTGCCTTTAGCATATAAACCTACACGTTTCGTTGGAAACGAAACACATTGTTAAGATTATATTGTTAATATAATATAATATCATTCGAGAAGGCGCAGGATGCAAAAATGTCGAAAAAAAAATGATTCAACTGTCTACTCCGTTTAGCTTACACATTTCAACACATTTCCTAGGAAACGAAAGACATTGTTAACGTTATATTGTTAATATAATATAATAACATACGAAAAGGAGAAAGGTTACAAAAAAGTCGAAAATAAAGCGTTTTTACTGTCTTTAGTATATAAATCTACATGTTTCCTTGGAAACGAAAGACGTTGTTAAGATTATATTGTTAATATAATATAATAACATACGAGAAGGCGCAGGATGCAAAAAAGGCGAAAATATAACATATAACGTTTTAACTACCTTTATAATATAAAACTATACGTTTCCTTGTAAACGAAAGACATTGTTAAGATTATATTGTTAATATAGTATAACATACAAAAAAGACGCAGGATGAAAAAAAGTCGAAAAAAAAGGTTTCAACTGCCTACTCCGTTTAGCTTACACAATTCCTTCGAAACTAAAGACATTGTTAGGTTTATATTGTTAATATAGTATAATAACATACGAAAAGGAACAGGGATGCAAGAATGTCGAAAATACAACGTTTTAACTGTCTTTAGCATATAAACCTATACGTTTCCTTGGAAACGAAAGACATTGTTAAGATTATATTGTTAATATAATATAATAACATACGAAAAGGCTCAGGATGCAAAAATTCCAAAATATTACGTTTTAACTGCCTTTAGCATATAAACCTATACGTTTCCTTGGAAAGGAAAGACATTGTTATGATTATATTGTTAATATAATATTATAACATTCGAATAGGCGCAGGATGCAAAAATGTCGAAAAAAAGTTTCAACTGGCTACTTCGTTTAGCTTACACATTTACACTCAATTCCTTGGAAACGAAAGACGTTGTTAAGATTATATTGTTAATATAATATAATAACATACGAAAATGAGCAAGGTTACAAAAAAGTCGAAAATGAAGGGTTTTTACTGTCTTTACCATATAAACCTACACGTTTCCTTGGAAACGAATGACATTGCTAAGATTATATTGTTAATATAATATAATAACTTACGAAAAGGCTCAGGATGCAAAAATTCCAAAATATTACGTTTTAACTGTCTTTAGCATATAAACCTATACGTTTCCTTGGAAACGAAAGAGACATTGTTAATATTATATTGTTAATATAAAATAATAACATACGAAATGGCGCAGGATGCAAAAAAGTCGAAAATATAACTTTTTAACTGCCTTTAGCATATAAACCTATACGATTCCTTGGGAACGAAAGACATTGTTAAGATTATAATGTTAATATAATATAATAACATACGAAAAAAAGCAGGATGCAATAAAGTCAAAAAATTACTTTTTAACTGCCTTTAGCATTTAAACTTATACGTTTCCTTGGAAACTAAAAACATTGTTAAGATTATATTGTGAATATAACATAACAACATACGAAAAGGAGCAGGATGCAAAAATGTCAAAAAAAAAGGTTTCAACTGCCTTCTCCGTTTAGCTTACACATTTCCTTGGAAAGTAAAGACATTGTTAGGTTTATATTGTTATTATAGTATAATAACATACGAAAAGGAACTGGGATGCAAAAATGTCGAAAATACAACGTTTTAACTGCCTATAGCATATAAACCTATACGTTTCCTTGGAAACGAAAGACATTGTTACGATTATATTGTTAATATAATATAATAACATACGAAAAGGCGCAGGATGCAAAAATGTCGAAAATAAATCGTTTTAACTGCCTACTCAGTTTAGCTTACACATTTCCTTGGAAATGAATGACATTGTTAAGATTATATTGTTAATATAGTATAATAACATAAGAAAAGGGGCAGGGATGCAAACAAGTCAAATATATAACGTTTTAACTGCCTCTAGCATATAAATCTACACGTTTCCTTGGAAACGAAAGACATTGTTAAGATTATATTGTTAATATAATATGATAACATACGAAAAGGCGCAGGATGCAAAAAAGTTGAAAAAAAGGTTTCAACTGCCTACTCCGTTTAGCTTACACATTTCCTTGGAAACGAACACATTGTTAATATAAAATAATAACATACGAAACGGCGCCAGGATGAAAAGAAGTCGAATAAAAAGGTTCCAACTGCCTACTCCGATTAGCGTAGACATTTCCTTGGAAACGAAAGACATTGTTAAGATTATATTGTTAATATAATATAATAACGTACGAAAATGCGCAGGATGGTAAAAGGTCGAAATAAAGGTTTCAACTGCCTACTCCTTTTAGCTTGTACATTTCCATGGAAACGAAATACATTGTTAAGATTATATTGTTAATATAATATAATAACATACGAAAAGGCGCAGGATGCAAACATGTCGAAAATAAAACGTTTTAACTGCCTTGACAATATAAACCTGTACGTTTCCTTGGAAACGAAAGATATTGTTAGGATTATATTGTTAATATAATATAATAACATACGAAAAGGCGCAGGATGCAAAAAAGTTGAAAAAAAAGGTTTCAACTGCCTACTCCGTTTAGCTTACACATTTCCTTGGAAACTAAAGACATTGTTAAGTTAATATTGTCAATATAGTATAATAATATACGAAAAGGAGCAGGGATGCAAAAATGTCGAAAAAAAAGGTTTCAACTGCTACTCCGTTTAGCTTACAAATTTCCTTGCAAAGTAAAGACATTGTTAGGTTTATATTGTTAATATAGTAGAATAACATATGAAAAGGAACTGGGATGCAAAAATGTCGAAAATACAACGTTTTAACAGCCTATAGCATATAAACCTATACGTTTCCTTGGAAACGAAAGACATTGTTAAGATTATATTGTTAATATAATATAATAACATACGAAAAGGCGCAGGATGCAAAAATGTCGAAAATAAGTCGTTTTAACTGCTTTTACAATATAAACCTATACGTTTCCTGGGAAACGAAAGACATTGTTAAGATTATATTGTTAATATAATATAATGACATACGAAAAGGCGCAGGATGCAAAAATACCAAAATATTACGTTTTAACTGCCTTTAGCATATAAACCTATACGTTTCCTTGGAAACGAAAGACATTGTTAAGATTATATTGTTAATATAATATAATAACATACGAAAAGTCGCAGGATGCAAAAATGTCGAAAATAAAACGTTTTCACTGCGTTTACAATATAAACCTATACGTTTCCTTGGAAACGAATGACATTGTTAAGATTATATTGTTAATATAATATAATAACATACGAAAAGGCTCAGGATGCAAAAATTCCAAAATATTACGTTTTAACTGCCTTTAGCATATAAACCTATACGTTTCCTTGGAAAGGAAAGACATTGTTATGATTATATTGTTAATATAATATTATAACATTCGAATAGGCGCAGGATGCAAAAATGTCGAAAATAAGTTTCAACTGTCTACTCCGTTTAGCTTACACATTTACACTCATTTCCTTGGAAACGAAAGACATTGTTAAGATTATATTGTTAATATAATATAATAACATACGAAAAGGCTCAGGATGCAAAAATTCCAAAATATTACGTGTTAACAGCCTTTAGCATATAAACCTATACGTTTCCTTGGAAACGAAAGACATTGTTAAAATATATTTTTAATATAATATAATAACATACAAAAAGGCGCAAGATGCAAAAAAGTAGGGAAAAAATGTTTCAAGTGCCTTTAGCATTTAAACCTACACGTTTACTTGGAATCGAAAGACTTTGTTAAGATTATATTGTTAATATAATATTTAACATACGAAAAGGCAGGATGCAAAAATGCCAAAATATTACCTTTTAACTGCCTTTAGCACATAAACCTATACGTTTCCTTGGAAACGAAAGACATTGTTATGATTATATTGTTAATATAATAACATTCGAAAAGGCGCAGGATGCAAAAATGTCGAAAAAAAGTTTCAACTGTCTACTCCGTTTAGCTTACACATTTACACTCATTTCCTTGGAAACGAAAGACATTGTTAAGATTATATTGTTAATATAATATAATAACATACGAAAAGGCTCAGGATGCAAAAAATTCCAAAATATTACGTGTTAACAGCCTTTAGCATATAAACCTATACGTTTCCTTGGAAACGAAAGACATTGTTAAAATATATTTTTAATATAATATAATAACATACAAAAAGGCGCAAGATGCAAAAAAGTAGGAAAAAAATGTTTCAAGTGCCTTTAGCATTTAAACCTACACGTTTACTTGGAATCGAAAGACTTTGTTAAGATTATATTGTTAATATAATATTTAACATACGAAAGGGCAGGATGCAAAAATGCCAAAATATTACCTTTTAACTGCCTTTAGCACATAAACCTATACGTTTCCTTGGAAACGAAAGACATTGTTATGATTATATTGTTAATATAATAACATACGAAAAGGAGCAAGGTTACAAAAAAGTCGAAAATGAAGGGTTTTTACTGTCTTTACCATATAAACCTACACGTTTCCTTGGAAACGAATGACATTGCTAAGATTATATTGTTAATATAATATAATAACATACGAAAAGGCTCAGGATGCAAAAATTCCAAAATATTACGTGTTAACAGCCTTTAGCATATAAACCTATACGTTTCCTTGGAAACGAAAGACATTGTTAAAATATATTTTTAATATAATATAATAACATACAAAAAGGCGCAAGATGCAAAAAAGTAGGAAAAAAATGTTTCAAGTGCCTTTAGCATTTAAACCTACACGTTTACTTGGAATCGAAAGACTTTGTTAAGATTATATTGTTAATATAATATTTAACATACGAAAAGGCAGGATGCAAAAATGCCAAAATATTACCTTTTAACTGCCTTTAGCACATAAACCTATACGTTTCCTTGGAAACGAAAGACATTGTTATGATTATATTGTTAATATAATAACATACGAAAAGGAGCAAGGTTACAAAAAAGTCGAAAATGAAGGGTTTTTACTGTCTTTACCATATAAACCTACACGTTTCCTTGGAAACGAATGACATTGCTAAGATTATATTGTTAATATAATATAATAACATACGAAAAGGCTCAGGATGCAAAAATTCCAAAATATTACGTGTTAACAGCCTTTAGCATATAAACCTATACGTTTCCTTGGAAACGAAAGACATTGTTAAAATATATTTTTAAAATAATATAATAACATACAAAAAGGCGCAAGATGCAAAAAAGTAGGAAAAAAATGTTTCAAGTGCCTTTAGCATTTAAACCTACACGTTTACTTGGAATCGAAAGACTTTGTTAAGATTATATTGTTAATATAATATTTAACATACGAAAAGGCAGGATGCAAAGATGCCAAAATATTACCTTTTAACTGCCTTTAGCACATAAACCTATACGTTTCCTTGGAAACGAAAGACATTGTTATGATTATATTGTTAATATAATAACATTCGAAAAGGCGCAGGATGCAAAAATGTCGAAAAAATGTTTCAACTGTCTACTCCGTTTAGCTTACACATTTCAACTCATTTCCTTGGAAACGAAAGACATTGCTAAGATTATATTGTTAATATAATACAATAACATACGAAACGGCTCAGGATGCAAAAATTCCAAAATATTACGTTTTAACTGTCTTTAGCATATACACCTATACGTTTCCTTGGAAACGAAAGAGACATTGTTAATATTATATTGTTAATATAAAAATAATAACATACGAAATGGCTCAGGATGCAAAAAAGTCGAAAATATACCTTTTTAACTGCCTTTAGCATATAAACCTATACGATTCCTTGGGAACGAAAGACATTGTTAAGATTATAATGTTAATATAATATAATAACATACGAAAAAAAGCAGGATGCAATAAAGCCAAAAAATTACTTTTTAACTGCCTTTAGCACATAAACTTATACGTTTCCTTGGAAACAAAAAACATTGTTAAGATTATATTGTTAATATAACATAACAACATACGAAAAGGAGCAGGATGCAAAATGTCGAAAAAAAAGGTTTCAACTGCCTTCTCCGTTTAGCTTACACATTTCCTTGGAAAGTAAAGACATTGTTAGGTTTATATTGTTAATATAGTATAATAACATACGAAGAGGAACTGGGATGCAAAAATGTCGAAAATTCAACGTTTTAACTGCTTATAGCATATAAACCTATACGTTTCCCTGGAAACGAAAGACATTGTTACGATTATATAGTTAATATAGTATAATAACATACGAAAAGACGCAGGATGCAAAAATGTCGAAAATAAATCGTTTTAACTGCCTACTCAGTTTAGCTTACACATTTCCTTGGAAATGAATGACATTGTTAAGATTATATTGTTAATATAGTATAATAACATAAGAAAAGGGGCAGGGAAGCAAACAAGTCAAATATATAACGTTTTAACTGCCTCTAGCATATAAATCTACACGTTTCCTTGGAAACGAAACACATTGTTAAGATTATATTGTTAATATAATATAATAACATACGAAAAGGGGCAAGGATACAAAAAAATTGAAAATAAATCGTTTTAACTGCCTTTAGCATATAAACCTACACGTTTCCCTGGAAACGATAGACATTGTTAAGATTATATATTTGATATAATATAATAACCTACGAAAATGTGGAGGATGAAAAAGAGTAAAAAAAAAGCATTCAAGTGCCTTTAGCATATAAACCTACACGTTTCCTTGGAAACGAAAGACATTGTTAAGATAATATTGTTAATATAATGTGATAACATACGAAAAGGCGCAGGATGCAAAAAAGTTGAAATAAAGGTTTCAACTGCCTACTCCGTTTAGCTTACACATTTCCTTGGAAACGAACACATTGTTAAGATTGTATTGTTAATATAAAATAATGACATACGAAACGGCGCCAGGATGAAAAAAAGTGGAATAAAAAGGTTCCAACTGCCTACTCCGATTAGCGTAGAGATTTCCTTGGAAACGAAAGACATTGTTAAGATTGTATTGTTAATATAATTTAATAACGTACGAAAAGGCGCAGGATGGTAAAATGTCGAAATTAAGGTTTCAACTGCCTACTCCTTTTAGCTTGTACATTTCCATGGAAACGAAATACATTGTTAAGATTATATTGTTAATATAATATAATAACATACGAAAAGGCGCAGGATGCAAAAATGTCGAAAATAAAACGTTTTAACTGACTTTACAATGTAAACCTGTACGTTTCCTTCGAAACGAAAGACATTGTTAGGATTATATTATTAATATAATATAATAACATACGAAAAGGCGCAGGATGCAAAAAAGTTGAAAAAAAGGTTTCAACTGCCTACTCCGCTTAGCTTACACATTTCCTTGGAAACTAAAGACATTGTTAAGTTAATATTGTCAATATAGTATAATAATATACGAAAAGGAGCAGGGATGCAAAAATGTCGAAAAAAAAGGTTTCAACTGCTACTCCGTTTAGCTTACAAATTTCCTTGCAAAGTAAAGACATTGTTAGGTTTATATTGTTAATATAGTATAATAACATACGAAAAGGAACTGGGATGCAAAAATGTCGAAAATACAACGTTTTAACTGCCTATAGCATATAAACCTATACGTTTCCTTGGAAACGAAAGACATTGTTAAGATTATATTGTTAATATAATATAATAACATACGAAAAGTCGCAGGATGCAAAAAAGTCGAAAATAAAACGTTTTAAATGCCTTTACAATATAAACCTATACGTTTCCTTGGAAACGAATGACATTGTTAAGATTATATGTTTAATATAATATAATAACATACGAAAAGGCGCAGGATGCAAAAATTCCAAAATATTACGTTTTAACTGCCTTTAGCATATAAACCTATACGTTTCCTTGGAAAGGAAAGACAATGTTAAGATTCATTTTTAATATAATGTAATAACATACGAAAAAGGACAGGTATGCAAAAATGTAAAAAATAAAACTTTTTAACTGCCTTTACAATATAAACCTATACGTTTCCTTGGAAACAAAAGACATTGTTAAATTATATTTTTAATATAATATAATAACATACGAAAAGGCGCCGGATGCAATAATGCAAAAATATTATGTTTTAACTGCCTTTAGCATATAAACCTACACGTTTCGTTGGAAACGAAACACATTGTTAAGATTATATTGTTAATATAATATAATATCATTCGAGAAGGCGCAGGATGCAAAAATGTCGAAAAAAAAATGATTCAACTGTCTACTCCGTTTAGCTTTCACATTTCAACACATTTCCTTGGAAACGAAAGACATTGTTAACGTTATATTGTTAATATAATATAATAACATACGAAAAGGAGGAAGGTTACAAAAAAGTCGAAAATAAAGCGTTTTTACTGTCTTTAGTATATAAATCTACATGTTTCCTTGGAAACGAAAGACGTTGTTAAGATTATATTGTTAATATAATATAATAACATACGAGAAGGCGCAGGATGCAAAAAAGGCGAAAATATAACATATTACGTTTTAACTACCTTTATAATATAAAACTATACGTTTCCTTGTAAACGAAAGACATTGTTAAGATTATATTGTTAATATAGTATAACATACAAAAAAGACGCAGGACTGAAAAAAGTAAAAAAAAAAAGGTTTCAACTGCCTACTCCGTTTAGCTTACACAATTCCTTCGAAACTAAAGACATTGTTAGGTTTATATTGTTAATATAGTATAATAACATACGAAAAGGAACAGTGATGCAAAAACGTCGAAAATACAACGTTTTAACTGTCTTTAGCATATAAACCAATACGTTTCCTTGGAAACGAAAGACATTGTTAAGATTATATTGTTATTCATTCATTCATAGTGTTCTGCCCAAGGGCAGATCTTTCACTGCAAACTAAGCATTCTCCACTCTTTCCTGCTCTCAGCCTTCCTTTTTGTATCGGCATACAATCCATTTATTTTAATGTTATCTATCATCTGATATCTTCTTCTGCCTCGAACCTTCTTTCCATTTATCATTCCTTCTAAAGCATCCTTCAGCAGACAATTTCTTCTTAGCCAATGTCCCAGCCAATTTCTTTTCCTCTTCTTTAGGAGCTCCAACAATGTTCTTCTTTCTCCCACTCTTTCTAGCACGTCTTTGTTTTTAATTTTGTCTGCCCATTGTATACGCTCCATCCTTCTCCAAATCCACATCTCAAATGATTCCAGTCGTTTTTCTTCACTCTTCCGTAGCGTCCAAGTCTCTGCTCCATACAGTGCTACACTCCACACAAAGCACTTTACTAGCCTCTTCCTAAGATCTTTTGCCATGGGCCCACAAAAAATTCTTCTTTTTCTATTAAAGGCCTCTTTTGCCATGGCTATCCTCTGTTTTACTTCCTGACAGCAGTTCATGTTGCTATTTATAGTACAACCCAGATATTTAAAACTATCCACTTGTTTCACTGCTTCATTTTTGATTCGCGTGTCTATCCTCTATTGTTAATATAATATAATAACATACGAAAAGGCTCAGGATGCAAAAATTCCAAAATATTACGTTTTAACTGCCTTTAGCATATAAACCTATACGTTTCCTTGGAAAGGAAAGACATTGTTATGATTATATTGTTAATATAATATTATAACATTCGAATAGGCGCAGGATGCAAAAATGTCGAAAAAAAGTTTCAACTGTCTACTCCGTTTAGCTTACACATTTACACTCAATTCCTTGGAAACGAAAGACGTTGTTAAGATTATATTGTTAATATAATATAATAACATACGAAAAGGAGCAAGGTTACAAAAAAGTCGAAAATGAAGGGTTTTTACTGTCTTTACCATATAAACCTACACGTTTCCTTGGAAACGAATGACATTGCTAAGATTATATTGTTAATATAATATAATAACTTACGAAAAGGCTCAGGATGCAAAAATTCCAAAATATTACGTTTTAACTGTCTTTAGCATATAACCCTATACGTTTCCTTGGAAACGAAAGAGACATTGTTAATATTATATTGTTAAGATAAAATAATAACATACGAAATGGCGCAGGATGCAAAAAAGTCGAAAATATAACTTTTTACTGCCTTTAGCATATAAACCTATACGATTCCTTGGGAACGAAAGACATTGTTAAGATTATAATGTTAATATAATATAATAACATACGAAATAAAGCAGGATGCAATAAAGCCAAAAAATTACTTTTTTAACTGCCTTTAGCATTTAAACTTATACGTTTCCTTGGAAACAAAAAACATTGTTAAGATTATATTGTTAATATAACATAACAACATACAAAAAGGAGCAGGATGCAAAAATGTCGAAAAAGAAGTTTTCAACTGCCTTCTCCGTTTAGCTTACACATTTCCTTGGAAAGTAAAGACATTGTTAGGTTTATATTGTTATTATAGTATAATAACATACGAAAAGGAACTGGGATGCAAAAATGTCGAAAATACAACGTTTTTACTGCCTATAGCATATAAACCTATACGTTTCCTTGGAAACGAAAGACATTGTTACGATTATATTGTTAATATAATATAATAACATACGAAAAGGCGCAGGATGCAAAAATGTCGAAAATAAATCGTTTTAACTGCCTACTCAGTTTAGCTTACACATTTCCTTGGAAATGAATGACATTGTTAAGATTATATTGTTAATATAGTATAATAACATAAGAAAAGGGGCAGGGATGCAAACAAGTCAAATATATAACGTTTTAACTGCCTCTAGCATATAAATCTACACGTTTCCTTGGAAACGAAAGACATTGTTAAGATTATATTGTTAATATAATATGATAACATACGAAAAGGCGCAGGATGCAAAAAAGTTGAAATAAAGGTTTCAACTGCCTACTCCGTTTAGCTTACACATTTCCTTGGAAACGAACACATTGTTAATATAAAATAATAACATACGAAACGGCGCCAGGATGAAAAGAAGTCGAATAAAAAGGTTCCAACTGCCTACTCCGATTAGCGTAGACATTTCCTTGGAAAGTAAAGACATTGTTATGTTTATATTGTTAATATAGTATAATAACATACGAAGAGGAACTGGGATGCAAAAATGTCGAAAATACAACGTTTTAACTGCTTATAGCATATAAACCTATACGTTTCCCTGGAAACGAAAGACATTGTTACGATTATATAGTTAATATAGTATAATAACATACGAAAAGGAGCAAGGTTACAAAAAAGTCGAAAATGAAGGGTTTTTACTGTCTTTACCATATAAACCTACACGTTTCCTTGGAAACGAATGACATTGCTAGGATTATATTGTTAATATAATATAATAACATACGAAACGGCTCAGGATGCAAAAATTCCAAAATATTACGTTTTAACTGTCTTTAGCATATACACCTATACGTTTCCTTGGAAACGAAAGAGACATTGTTAATATTATATTGTTAATATAAAAATAATAACATACGAAATGGCTCAGGATGCAAAAAAGTCGAAAATATACCTTTTTAACTGCCTTTAGCATATAAACCTATACGATTCCTTGGGAACGAAAGACATTGTTAAGATTATAATGTTAATATAATATAATAACATACGAAAAATAGCAGGATGCAATAAAGCCAAAAAATTACTTTTTAACTGCCTTTAGCATATAAACTTATACGTTTCCTTCGAAACAAAAATCATTGTTAAGATTATATTGTTAATATAACATAACAACATACGAAAAGGAGCAGGATGCAAAATGTCGAAAAAAAAGGTTTCAACTGCCTTCTCCGTTTAGCTTACACATTTCCTTGGAAAGTAAAGACATTGTTATGTTTATATTGTTAATATAGTATAATAACATACGAAGAGGAACTGGGATGCAAAAATGTCGAAAATACAACGTTTTAACTGCTTATAGCATATAAACCTATACGTTTCCCTGGAAACGAAAGACATTGTTACGATTATATAGTTAATATAGTATAATAACATACGAAAAGGAGCAAGGTTACAAAAAAGTCGAAAATGAAGGGTTTTTACTGTCTTTACCATATAAACCTACACGTTTCCTTGGAAACGAATGACATTGCTAAGATTATATTGTTAATATAATATAATAACATACGAAACGGCTCAGGATGCAAAAATTCCAAAATATTACGTTTTAACTGTCTTTAGCATATACACCTATACGTTTCCTTGGAAACGAAAGAGACATTGTTAATATTATATTGTTAATATAAAAATAATAACATACGAAATGGCTCAGGATGCAAAAAAGTCGAAAATATACCTTTTTAACTGCCTTTAGCATATAAACCTATACGATTCCTTGGGAACGAAAGACATTGTTAAGATTATAATGTTAATATAATATAATAACATACGAAAAAAAGCAGGATGCAATAAAGCCAAAAAATTACTTTTTAACTGCCTTTAGCATATAAACTTATACGTTTCCTTGGAAACGAAAGACATTGTTATGATTATATTGTTAATATAATAACATTCGAAATGGCGCAGGATGCAAAAATGTCGAAAAAAAGTTTCAACTGTCTACTCCGTTTAGCTTACACATTTCAACTCATTTCCTTGGAAACGAAAGACATTGCTAAGATTATATTGTTAATATAATATAATAACGTACGAAAAGGGACATGGATGGAGAAATGTCGAAAACAAAACGTTTTAACTGCCTTTACAATATGAGCCTATACGTTTCCTTGGAAGCCAAAGTCATTTTTAAGATTATATTGTTAATATAATATGCGCAGGATGCAAAAAAGTCGAAAAAAGAGGTTTCAACTGGCTACTCCGTTTAGCTTACACATTTCCTTGGAAACTAAAGACATTGTTAGGTTTATATTGTTAATATAGTATAATAACATACGAAGAGGAACTGGGATGGAAAAATGTCGAAAATACAACGTTTTAACTGCTTATAGCATATAAACCTATACGTTTCCTTGGAAACGAAAGACATTGTTACGATTATATAGTTAATATAGTATAATAACATACGAAAAGGCGCAGGATGCAAAAATGTCGAAAATAAATCGTTTTAACTGCCTACTCAGTTTAGCTTACACATTTCCTTGGAAATGAATGACATTGTTAAGATTATATTGTTAATATAGTATAATAACATAAGAAAAGGGGCAGGGAAGCAAACTAGTCAAATATATAACGTTTTAACTGCCTCTAGCATATAAATCTACACGTTTCCTTGGAAACGAAACACATTGTTAATATTATATTGTTAATATAATATAATAACATACGAAAAGGGGCAAGGATACAAAAAAATTGAAAATAAATCGTTTTAACTGCCTTTAGCATATAAACCTACACGTTTCCCTGGAAACGATAGACATTGTTAAGATTATATTTTTGATATAATATAATAACCTACGAAAAGGTGGAGGATGAAAAAGAGTAAAAAAAAAAGCATTCAAGTGCCTTTAGCATATAAACCTACACGTTTCCTTGGAAACGAAAGACATTGTTAAGATTATATTGTTAATATAATATAATAACATACGAAAAGTCGCAGGATGCAAAAATGTCGAAAATAAAACGTTTTAAATGCCTTTACAATATAGACCTATACGTTTCCTTGGAAACGAATGACATTGTTAAGATTATATGTTTAATATAATATAATAACATACGAAAAGGCTCAGGATGCAAAAGTTCCAAAATATTACGTTTTAGCTGCCTTTAGCATATAAACCTATACGTTTCCTTGGAAAGGAAAGACATTGTTATGATTATATTGTTAATATAATATTATAACATTCGAATAGGCGCAGGATGCAAAAATGTCGAAAATAAGTTTCAACTGTCTACTCCGTTTAGCTTACACATTTACACTCATTTCCTTGGAAACGAAAGACATTGTTAAGATTATATTGTTAATATAATATAAACCTATACGAAATGCGCACGATGCAAAAAAGTCGAATAAAAAGGTTTCAACTGACTACTCCCTTTAGCTTACACATTTCCTTGGAGACGAAAGACATTGTTAGGATAAGATTGTTAATATAATATAAAAACATACGAAAAAGGACAGGGATGCAAAAGTGTCGAAAATAAGACGTTTTAACTGCCTTTACAATATAAACCTATACGTTTCCTTGGAAACGAATGACATTGTTAAGATTATATTGTAAATATAATATAATAACATACGAAAAGCGCAGGATACAAAAAAGTAGAAAAGAAAAGGTTTCAAATGCATCCTCCGTTTAACTTACACATTTCCTTGGAAACTAAAGACATTGTTAAGTTAATATTGTCAATATAGTATAATAACATACGAAAAGGAGCAAGGTTACAAAAAAGTCGAAAATGAAGGGTTTTTACTGTCTTTACCATATAAACCTACACGTTTCCTTGGAAACGAATGACATTGCTAAGATTATATTGTTAATATAATATAATAACATACGAAACGGCTCAGGATGCAAAAATTCCAAAATATTACGTTTTAACTGTCTTTAGCATATACACCTATACGTTTCCTTGGAAACGAAATAGACATTGTTAATATTATATTGTTAATATAAAAATAATAACATACGAAATGGCTCAGGATGCAAAAAAGTCGAAAATATACCTTTTTAACTGCCTTTAGCATATAAACCTATACGATTCCTTGGGAACGAAAGACATTGTTAAGATTATATTGTTAATATAATATTATAACATTCGAATAGGCGCAGGTTGCAAAAATGTCGAAAATAAGTTTCAACTGTCTACTCCGTTTAGCTTACACATTTACACTCATTTCCTTGGAAACGAAAGACATTGTTAAGATTATATTGTTAATATAATATAATAACATACGAAAAGGAGCAAGGTTACAAAAAAGTCGAAAATGAAGGGTTTTTACTGTCTTTACCATATAAACCTACACGTTTCCTTGGAAACGAATGACATTGCTAAGATTATATTGTTATTATAATATAATAACATACGAAAAGGCTCAGGATGCAAAAATTCCAAAATATTACGTGTTAACAGCCTTTAGCATATAAACCTATACGTTTCCTTGGAAACGAAAGACATTGTTAAAATATATTTTTAATATAATATAATAACATACAAAAAGGCGCAAGATGCAAAAAAGTAGGAAAAAAATGTTTCAAGTGCCTTTAGCATTTAAACCTACACGTTTACTTGGAATCGAAAGACTTTGTTAAGATTATATTGTTAATATAATATTTAACATACGAAAAGGCAGGATGCAAAAATGCCAAAATATTACCTTTTAACTGCCTTTAGCACATAAACCTATACGTTTCCTTGGAAACGAAAGACATTGTTATGATTATATTGTTAATATAATAACATACGAAAAGGAGCAAGGTTACAAAAAAGTCGAAAATGAAGGGTTTTTACTGTCTTTACCATATAAACCTACACGTTTCCTTGGAAACGAATGACATTGCTAAGATTATATTGTTAATATAATATAATAACATACGAAAAGGCTCAGGATGCAAAAATTCCAAAATATTACGTGTTAACAGCCTTTAGCATATAAACCTATACGTTTCCTTGGAAACGAAAGACATTGTTAAAATATATTTTTAAAATAATATAATAACATACAAAAAGGCGCAAGATGCAAAAAAGTAGGAAAAAAATGTTTCAAGTGCCTTTAGCATTTAAACCTACACGTTTACTTGGAATCGAAAGACTTTGTTAAGATTATATTGTTAATATAATATTTAACATACGAAAAGGCAGGATGCAAAAATGCCAAAATATTACCTTTTAACTGCCTTTAGCACATAAACCTATACGTTTCCTTGGAAACGAAAGACATTGTTATGATTATATTGTTAATATAATAACATTCGAAAAGGCGCAGGATGCAAAAATGTCGAAAAAAAGTTTCAACTGTCTACTCCGTTTAGCTTACACATTTCAACTCATTTCCTTGGAAACGAAAGACATTGCTAAGATTATATTGTTAATATAATACAATAACATACGAAAAGGAGCAAGGTTACAAAAAAGTCGAAAATAAAGCGTTTTTACTGTCTTTACCATATAAACCTACACGTTTCCTTGGAAACGAATGACATTGTTAAGATTATATTTTTAATATAATATAATAACGTACGAAAAGGGACATGGATGATGGAATGTCGAAAACAAAACGTTTTAACTGCCTTTACAATATGAGCCTATACGTTTCCTTGGAAGCCAAAGTCATTTTTAAGATTATATTGTTAATATAATATGCGCAGGATGCAAAAAAGTCGAAAAAAGAGGTTTCAAATGGCTACTCCGTATAGCTTACACATTTCCTTGGAAACTAAAGACATTGTTAGGTTTATATTGTTAATGTAATATAATAACATACGAAAGGGAGCAGGATGCAAAAATGCCAATATATTACATTTTAACTGCCTTTAGCATATAAACCTATACGTTTCCTTGGAAACGAAAGACGTTGTTAAGATTATATTGTTAATATAATATAATAACATGCGAAAAGGCGCAGGATGCAAAAATTCCAAAATATTACGTTTTAACTGCCTTTAGCATATAAACCTATACGTTTCCTTGTAAACGAAAAACATTGTTAAGATTATATTGTTAATATAATATAAACCCATACGAAATGCGCAGGATGCTAAAAAGTCGAATACGAAAAGGAGCAAGGTTACAAAAAAGTCGAAAATGAAGGGTTTTTACTGTCTTTACCATATAAACCTACACGTTTCCTTGGAAACGAATTACATTGCTAAGATTATATTGTTAATATAATATAATAACATACGAAACGGCTCAGGATGCAAAAATTCCAAAATATTACGTTTTAACTGTCTTTAGCTTATACACCTATACGTTTCCTTGGAAACGAAAGAGACATTGTTAATATTATATTGTTAATATAAAAATAATAACATACGAAATGGCTCAGGATGCAAAAAAGTCGAAAATATACCTTTTTAACTGCCTTTAGCATATAAACCTATACGATTCCTTGGGAACGAAAGACATTGTTAAGATTATAATGTTAATATAATATAATAACATACGAAAAAAAGCAGGATGCAATAAAGCCAAAAAATTACTTTTTAACTGCCTTTAGCATATAAACTTATACGTTTCCTTGGAAACAAAAAACATTGTTAAGATTATATTGTTAATATAACATAACAACATACGAAAAAAAGCAGGATGCAAAATGTCGAAAAAAAAGGTTTCAACTGCCTTCTCCGTTTAGCTTACACATTTCCTTGGAAAGTAAAGACATTGTTAGGTTTATATTGTTAATATAGTATAATAACATAAGAAAAGGGGCAGGGAAGCAAACAAGTCAAATATATAACGTTTTAACTGCCTCTAGCATATAAATCTACACGTTTCATTGGAAACGAAACACATTGTTAAGATTATATTGTTAATATAATATAATAACATACGAAAAGGGGCAAGGATACAAAAAAATTGAAAATAAATCGTTTTAACTGCCTTTAGCATATAAACCTACACGTTTCCCTGGAAACGATAGACATTGTTAGGATTATATTTTTGATATAATATAATAACCTACGAAATGGTGGAGGATGAAAAAGAGTAAAAAAAAAAAGCATTCAAGTGCCTTTAGCATATAAACCTACACGTTTCCTTGGAAACGAAAGACATTGTTAAGATAATATTGTTAATATAATATGATAACATACGAAAAGGCGCAGGATGCAAAAAAGTTGAAATAAAGGTTTCAACTGCCTACTCCGTTTAGCTTACACATTTCCTTGGAAACGAACACATTGTTAAGATTGTATTGTTAATATAAAATAATGACATACGAAACGGCGCCAGGATGAAAAAAAGGTGGAATAAAAAGGTTCCAACTGCCTACTCCGATTAGCGTAGAGATTTCCTTGGAAACGAAAGACATTGTTAAGATTGTATTGTTAATATAATTTAATAACGTACGAAAAGGCGCTGGATGGTAAAAGGTCGAAATTAAGGTCTCAACTGCCTACTCCTTTTAGCTTGTACATTTCCATGGAAACGAAATACATTGTTAAGATTATATTGTTAATATAATATAATAACATACGAAAAGGCGCGGGATGCAAAAATGTCGAAAATAAAACGTTTTAACTGACTTTACAATATAAACCTGTACGTTTCCTTCGAAACGAAAGACATTGTTAGGATTATATTGTTAATATAATATAATAACATACGAAAAGGCGCAGGATGCAAAAAAGTTGAAAAAAAGGTTTCAACTGCCTACTCCGCTTAGCTTACACATTTCCTTGGAAACTAAAGACATTGTTAAGTTAATATTGTCAGTATAGTATAATAATATACGAAAAGGAGCAGGGATGCAAAAATGTCGAAAAAAAAGGTTTCAACTGCTACTCCGTTTAGCTTACAAATTTCCTTGCAAAGTAAAGACATTGTTAGGTTTATATTGTTAATATAGTATAATAACATACGAATAGGAACTGGGATGCAAAAATGTCGAAAATACAACGTTTTAACTGCCTATAGCATATAAACCTATACGTTTCCTTGGAAACGAAAGACATTGTTAAGATTATATTGTTAATATAATATAATAACATACGAAAAGGCGCAGGATGCAAAAATGTCGAAAATAAATAGTTTTAACTGCTTTTACAATATAAACCTATACGTTTCCTTGGAAACGAAAGACATTGTTAAGATTATATTGTTAATATAATATAATAACATACGAAAAGGCGCAGGATGCAAAAATACCAAAATATTACGTGTTAACTGCCTTTAGCATATAAACCTATACGTTTCCTTGGAAACGAAAGACATTGTTAAGATTATATTGTTAATATAATATAATAACATACGAAAAGTCGCAGGATGCAAAAATGTCGAAAATAAAACGTTTTAAATGCCTTTACAATATAAACCTATACGTTTCCTTGGAAACGAATGACATTGTTAAGATTATATGTTTAATATAATATAATAACATACGAAAAGGCTCAGGATGCAAAAGTTCCAAAATATTACGTTTTAGCTGCCTTTAGCATATAAACCTATACGTTTCCTTGGAAAGGAAAGACATTGTTATGATTATATTGTTAATATAATATTATAACATTCGAATAGGCGCAGGATGCAAAAATGTCGAAAATAAGTTTCAACTGTCTACTCCGTTTAGCTTACACATTTACACTCATTTCCTTGGAAACGAAAGACATTGTTAAGATTATATTGTTAATATAATATAAACCCATACGAAATGCGCACGATGCAAAAAAGTCGAATAAAAAGGTTTCAACTGACTACTCCCTTTAGCTTACACATTTCCTTGGAGACGAAAGACATTGTTAGGATAAGATTGTTAATATAATATAAAAACATACGAAAAAGGACAGGGATGCAAAAGTGTCGAAAATAAGACGTTTTAACTGCCTTTACAATATAAACCTATACGTTTCCTTGGAAACGAATGACATTGTTAAGATTATATTGTAAATATAATATAATAACATACGAAAAGCGCAGGATGCAAAAAAGTAGAAAAGAAAAGGTTTCAAATGCATCCTCCGTTTAACTTACACATTTCCTTGGAAACTAAAGACATTGTTAAGTTAATATTGTCAATATAGTATAATAACATACGAAAAGGAGCAAGGTTACAAAAAAGTCGAAAATGAAGGGTTTTTACTGTCTTTACAATATAAACCTACACGTTTCCTTGGAAACGAATGACATTGCTAAGATTATATTGTTAATATAATATAATAACATACGAAACGGCTCAGGATGCAAAAATTCCAAAATATTACGTTTTAACTGTCTTTAGCATATACACCTATACGTTTCCTTGGAAACGAAAGAGACATTGTTAATATTATATTGTTAATATAAAAATAATAACATACGAAATGGCTCAGGATGCAAAAAAGTCGAAAATATACCTTTTTAACTGCCTTTAGCATATAAACCTATACGATTCCTTGGGAACGAAAGACATTGTTAAGATTATAATGTTAATATAATATAATAACATACGAAAAAAAGCAGGATGCAATAAAGCCAAAAAATTACTTTTTAACTGCCTTTAGCACATAAACTTATACGTTTCCTTGGAAACAAAAAACATTGTTAAGATTATATTGTTAATATAACATAACAACATACGAAAAGGAGCAGGATGCAAAATGTCGAAAAAAAAGGTTTCAACTGCCTTCTCCGTTTAGCTTACACATTTCCTTGGAAAGTAAAGACATTGTTAGGTTTATATTGTTAATATAGTATAATAACATACGAAGAGGAACTGGGATGCAAAAATGTCGAAAATTCAACGTTTTAACTGCTTATAGCATATAAACCTATACGTTTCCCTGGAAACGAAAGACATTGTTACGATTATATAGTTAATATAGTATAATAACATACGAAAAGACGCAGGATGCAAAAATGTCGAAAATAAATCGTTTTAACTGCCTACTCAGTTTAGCTTACACATTTCCTTGGAAATGAATGACATTGTTAAGATTATATTGTTAATATAGTATAATAACATAAGAAAAGGGGCAGGGAAGCAAACAAGTCAAATATATAACGTTTTAACTGCCTCTAGCATATAAATCTACACGTTTCCTTGGAAACGAAACACATTGTTAAGATTATATTGTTAATATAATATAATAACATACGAAAAGGGGCAAGGATACAAAAAAATTGAAAATAAATCGTTTTAACTGCCTTTAGCATATAAACCTACACGTTTCCCTGGAAACGATAGACATTGTTAAGATTATATATTTGATATAATATAATAACCTACGAAAAGGTGGAGGATGAAAAAGAGTAAAAAAAAAGCATTCAAGTGCCTTTAGCATATAAACCTACACGTTTCCTTGGAAACGAAAGACATTGTTAAGATAATATTGTTAATATAATGTGATAACATACGAAAAGGCGCAGGATGCAAAAAAGTTGAAATAAAGGTTTCAACTGCCTACTCCGTTTAGCTTACACATTTCCTTGGAAACGAACACATTGTTAAGATTGTATTGTTAATATAAAATAATGACATACGAAACGGCGCCAGGATGAAAAAAAGTGGAATAAAAAGGTTCCAACTGCCTACTCCGATTAGCGTAGAGATTTCCTTGGAAACGAAAGACATTGTTAAGATTGTATTGTTAATATAATTTAATAACGTACGAAAAGGCGCAGGATGGTAAAATGTCGAAATTAAGGTTTCAACTGCCTACTCCTTTTAGCTTGTACATTTCCATGGAAACGAAATACATTGTTAAGATTATATTGTTAATATAATATAATAACATACGAAAAGGCGCAGGATGCAAAAATGTCGAAAATAAAACGTTTTAACTGACTTTACAATGTAAACCTGTACGTTTCCTTCGAAACGAAAGACATTGTTAGGATTATATTATTAATATAATATAATAACATACGAAAAGGCGCAGGATGCAAAAAAGTTGAAAAAAAGGTTTCAACTGCCTACTCCGCTTAGCTTACACATTTCCTTGGAAACTAAAGACATTGTTAAGTTAATATTGTCAATATAGTATAATAATATACGAAAAGGAGCAGGGATGCAAAAATGTCGAAAAAAAAGGTTTCAACTGCTACTCCGTTTAGCTTACAAATTTCCTTGCAAAGTAAAGACATTGTTAGGTTTATATTGTTAATATAGTATAATAACATACGAAAAGGAACTGGGATGCAAAAATGTCGAAAATACAACGTTTTAACTGCCTATAGCATATAAACCTATACGTTTCCTTGGAAACGAAAGACATTGTTAAGATTATATTGTTAATATAATATAATAACATACGAAAAGTCGCAGGATGCAAAAAAGTCGAAAATAAAACGTTTTAAATGCCTTTACAATATAAACCTATACGTTTCCTTGGAAACGAATGACATTGTTAAGATTATATGTTTAATATAATATAATAACATACGAAAAGGCGCAGGATGCAAAAATTCCAAAATATTACGTTTTAACTGCCTTTAGCATATAAACCTATACGTTTCCTTGGAAAGGAAAGACAATGTTAAGATTCATTTTTAATATAATGTAATAACATACGAAAAAGGACAGGTATGCAAAAATGTAAAAAATAAAACTTTTTAACTGCCTTTACAATATAAACCTATACGTTTCCTTGGAAACAAAAGACATTGTTAAATTATATTTTTAATATAATATAATAACATACGAAAAGGCGCCGGATGCAATAATGCAAAAATATTATGTTTTAACTGCCTTTAGCATATAAACCTACACGTTTCGTTGGAAACGAAACACATTGTTAAGATTATATTGTTAATATAATATAATATCATTCGAGAAGGCGCAGGATGCAAAAATGTCGAAAAAAAAATGATTCAACTGTCTACTCCGTTTAGCTTTCACATTTCAACACATTTCCTTGGAAACGAAAGACATTGTTAACGTTATATTGTTAATATAATATAATAACATACGAAAAGGAGGAAGGTTACAAAAAAGTCGAAAATAAAGCGTTTTTACTGTCTTTAGTATATAAATCTACATGTTTCCTTGGAAACGAAAGACGTTGTTAAGATTATATTGTTAATATAATATAATAACATACGAGAAGGCGCAGGATGCAAAAAAGGCGAAAATATAACATATTACGTTTTAACTACCTTTATAATATAAAACTATACGTTTCCTTGTAAACGAAAGACATTGTTAAGATTATATTGTTAATATAGTATAACATACAAAAAAGACGCAGGACTGAAAAAAGTCAAAAAAAAAAAAGGTTTCAACTGCCTACTCCGTTTAGCTTACACAATTCCTTCGAAACTAAAGACATTGTTAGGTTTATATTGTTAATATAGTATAATAACATACGAAAAGGAACAGTGATGCAAAAACGTCGAAAATACAACGTTTTAACTGTCTTTAGCATATAAACCAATACGTTTCCTTGGAAACGAAAGACATTGTTAAGATTATATTGTTATTCATTCATTCATAGTGTTCTGCCCAAGGGCAGGTCTTTCACTGCAAACTAAGCATTCTCCACTCTTTCCTGCTCTCAGCCTTCCTTTTTGTATCGGCATACAATCCATTTATTTTAATGTTATCTATCATCTGATATCTTCTTCTGCCTCGAACCTTCTTTCCATTTATCATTCCTTCTAAAGCATCCTTCAGCAGACAATTTCTTCTTAGCCAATGTCCCAGCCAATTTCTTTTCCTCTTCTTTAGGAGCTCCAACAATGTTCTTCTTTCTCCCACTCTTTCTAGCACGTCTTTGTTTTTAATTTTGTCTGCCCATTGTATACGCTCCATCCTTCTCCAAATCCACATCTCAAATGATTCCAGTCGTTTTTCTTCACTCTTCCGTAGCGTCCAAGTCTCTGCTCCATACAGTGCTACACTCCACACAAAGCACTTTACTAGCCTCTTCCTAAGATCTTTTGCCATGGGCCCACAAAAAATTCTTCTTTTTCTATTAAAGGCCTCTTTTGCCATGGCTATCCTCTGTTTTACTTCCTGACAGCAGTTCATGTTGCTATTTATAGTACAACCCAGATATTTAAAACTATCCACTTGTTTCACTGCTTCATTTTTGATTCGCGTGTCTATCCTCTATTGTTAATATAATATAATAACATACGAAAAGGCTCAGGATGCAAAAATTCCAAAATATTACGTTTTAACTGCCTTTAGCATATAAACCTATACGTTTCCTTGGAAAGGAAAGACATTGTTATGATTATATTGTTAATATAATATTATAACATTCGAATAGGCGCAGGATGCAAAAATGTCGAAAAAAAGTTTCAACTGTCTACTCCGTTTAGCTTACACATTTACACTCAATTCCTTGGAAACGAAAGACGTTGTTAAGATTATATTGTTAATATAATATAATAACATACGAAAAGGAGCAAGGTTACAAAAAAGTCGAAAATGAAGGGTTTTTACTGTCTTTACCATATAAACCTACACGTTTCCTTGGAAACGAATGACATTGCTAAGATTATATTGTTAATATAATATAATAACTTACGAAAAGGCTCAGGATGCAAAAATTCCAAAATATTACGTTTTAACTGTCTTTAGCATATAACCCTATACGTTTCCTTGGAAACGAAAGAGACATTGTTAATATTATATTGTTAATATAAAATAATAACATACGAAATGGCGCAGGATGCAAAAAAGTCGAAAATATAACTTTTTACTGCCTTTAGCATATAAACCTATACGATTCCTTGGGAACGAAAGACATTGTTAAGATTATAATGTTAATATAATATAATAACATACGAAATAAAGCAGGATGCAATAAAGCCAAAAAATTACTTTTTTAACTGCCTTTAGCATTTAAACTTATACGTTTCCTTGGAAACAAAAAACATTGTTAAGATTATATTGTTAATATAACATAACAACATACAAAAAGGAGCAGGATGCAAAAATGTCGAAAAAGAAGTTTTCAACTGCCTTCTCCGTTTAGCTTACACATTTCCTTGGAAAGTAAAGACATTGTTAGGTTTATATTGTTATTATAGTATAATAACATACGAAAAGGAACTGGGATGCAAAAATGTCGAAAATACAACGTTTTTACTGCCTATAGCATATAAACCTATACGTTTCCTTGGAAACGAAAGACATTGTTACGATTATATTGTTAATATAATATAATAACATACGAAAAGGCGCAGGATGCAAAAATGTCGAAAATAAATCGTTTTAACTGCCTACTCAGTTTAGCTTACACATTTCCTTGGAAATGAATGACATTGTTAAGATTATATTGTTAATATAGTATAATAACATAAGAAAAGGGGCAGGGATGCAAACAAGTCAAATATATAACGTTTTAACTGCCTCTAGCATATAAATCTACACGTTTCCTTGGAAACGAAAGACATTGTTAAGATTATATTGTTAATATAATATGATAACATACGAAAAGGCGCAGGATGCAAAAAAGTTGAAATAAAGGTTTCAACTGCCTACTCCGTTTAGCTTACACATTTCCTTGGAAACGAACACATTGTTAATATAAAATAATAACATACGAAACGGCGCCAGGATGAAAAGAAGTCGAATAAAAAGGTTCCAACTGCCTACTCCGATTAGCGTAGACATTTCCTTGGAAAGTAAAGACATTGTTATGTTTATATTGTTAATATAGTATAATAACATACGAAGAGGAACTGGGATGCAAAAATGTCGAAAATACAACGTTTTAACTGCTTATAGCATATAAACCTATACGTTTCCCTGGAAACGAAAGACATTGTTACGATTATATAGTTAATATAGTATAATAACATACGAAAAGGAGCAAGGTTACAAAAAAGTCGAAAATGAAGGGTTTTTACTGTCTTTACCATATAAACCTACACGTTTCCTTGGAAACGAATGACATTGCTAAGATTATATTGTTAATATAATATAATAACATACGAAACGGCTCAGGATGCAAAAATTCCAAAATATTACGTTTTAACTGTCTTTAGCATATACACCTATACGATTCCTTGGGAACGAAAGACATTGTTAAGATTATAATGTTAATATAATATAATAACATACGAAAAAAAGCAGGATGCAATAAAGCCAAAAAATTACTTTTTAACTGCCTTTAGCATATAAACTTATGCGTTTCCTTGGAAACGAAAGACATTGTTATGATTATATTGTTAATATAATAACATTCGAAAAGGCGCAGGATGCAAAAATGTCGAAAAAAAGTTTCAACTGTCTACTCCGTTTAGCTTACACATTTCAACTCATTTCCTTGGAAACGAAAGACATTGCTAAGATTATATTGTTAATATAATATAATAACGTACGAAAAGGGACATGGATGGAGAAATGTCGAAAACAAAACGTTTTAACTGCCTTTACAATATGAGCCTATACGTTTCCTTGGAAGCCAAAGTCATTTTTAAGATTATATTGTTAATATAATATGCGCAGGATGCAAAAAAGTCGAAAAAAGAGGTTTCAACTGGCTACTCCGTTTAGCTTACACATTTCCTTGGAAACTAAAGACATTGTTAGGTTTATATTGTTAATATAGTATAATAACATACGAAGAGGAACTGGGATGGAAAAATGTCGAAAATACAACGTTTTAACTGCTTATAGCATATAAACCTATACGTTTCCTTGGAAACGAAAGACATTGTTACGATTATATAGTTAATATAGTATAATAACATACGAAAAGGCGCAGGATGCAAAAATGTCGAAAATAAATCGTTTTAACTGCCTACTCAGTTTAGCTTACACATTTCCTTGGAAATGAATGACATTGTTAAGATTATATTGTTAATATAGTATAATAACATAAGAAAAGGGGCAGGGAAGCAAACTAGTCAAATATATAACGTTTTAACTGCCTCTAGCATATAAATCTACACGTTTCCTTGGAAACGAAACACATTGTTAATATTATATTGTTAATATAATATAATAACATACGAAAAGGGGCAAGGATACAAAAAAATTGAAAATAAATCGTTTTAACTGCCTTTAGCATATAAACCTACACGTTTCCCTGGAAACGATAGACATTGTTAAGATTATATTTTTGATATAATATAATAACCTACGAAAAGGTGGAGGATGAAAAAGAGTAAAAAAAAAAGCATTCAAGTGCCTTTAGCATATAAACCTACACGTTTCCTTGGAAACGAAAGACATTGTTAAGATTATATTGTTAATATAATATAATAACATACGAAAAGTCGCAGGATGCAAAAATGTCGAAAATAAAACGTTTTAAATGCCTTTACAATATAAACCTATACGTTTCCTTGGAAACGAATGACATTGTTAAGATTATATGTTTAATATAATATAATAACATACGAAAAGGCTCAGGATGCAAAAGTTCCAAAATATTACGTTTTAGCTGCCTTTAGCATATAAACCTATACGTTTCCTTGGAAAGGAAAGACATTGTTATGATTATATTGTTAATATAATATTATAACATTCGAATAGGCGCAGGATGCAAAAATGTCGAAAATAAGTTTCAACTGTCTACTCCGTTTAGCTTACACATTTACACTCATTTCCTTGGAAACGAAAGACATTGTTAAGATTATATTGTTAATATAATATAAACCTATACGAAATGCGCACGATGCAAAAAAGTCGAATAAAAAGGTTTCAACTGACTACTCCCTTTAGCTTACACATTTCCTTGGAGACGAAAGACATTGTTAGGATAAGATTGTTAATATAATATAAAAACATACGAAAAAGGACAGGGATGCAAAAGTGTCGAAAATAAGACGTTTTAACTGCCTTTACAATATAAACCTATACGTTTCCTTGGAAACGAATGACATTGTTAAGATTATATTGTAAATATAATATAATAACATACGAAAAGCGCAGGATACAAAAAAGTAGAAAAGAAAAGGTTTCAAATGCATCCTCCGTTTAACTTACACATTTCCTTGGAAACTAAAGACATTGTTAAGTTAATATTGTCAATATAGTATAATAACATACGAAAAGGAGCAAGGTTACAAAAAAGTCGAAAATGAAGGGTTTTTACTGTCTTTACCATATAAACCTACACGTTTCCTTGGAAACGAATGACATTGCTAAGATTATATTGTTAATATAATATAATAACATACGAAACGGCTCAGGATGCAAAAATTCCAAAATATTACGTTTTAACTGTCTTTAGCATATACACCTATACGTTTCCTTGGAAACGAAATAGACATTGTTAATATTATATTGTTAATATAAAAATAATAACATACGAAATGGCTCAGGATGCAAAAAAGTCGAAAATATACCTTTTTAACTGCCTTTAGCATATAAACCTATACGATTCCTTGGGAACGAAAGACATTGTTAAGATTATATTGTTAATATAATATTATAACATTCGAATAGGCGCAGGTTGCAAAAATGTCGAAAATAAGTTTCAACTGTCTACTCCGTTTAGCTTACACATTTACACTCATTTCCTTGGAAACGAAAGACATTGTTAAGATTATATTGTTAATATAATATAATAACATACGAAAAGGAGCAAGGTTACAAAAAAGTCGAAAATGAAGGGTTTTTACTGTCTTTACCATATAAACCTACACGTTTCCTTGGAAACGAATGACATTGCTAAGATTATATTGTTAATATAATATAATAACATACGAAAAGGCTCAGGATGCAAAAATTCCAAAATATTACGTGTTAACAGCCTTTAGCATATAAACCTATACGTTTCCTTGGAAACGAAAGACATTGTTAAAATATATTTTTAATATAATATAATAACATACAAAAAGGCGCAAGATGCAAAAAAGTAGGAAAAAAATGTTTCAAGTGCCTTTAGCATTTAAACCTACACGTTTACTTGGAATCGAAAGACTTTGTTAAGATTATATTGTTAATATAATATTTAACATACGAAAAGGCAGGATGCAAAAATGCCAAAATATTACCTTTTAACTGCCTTTAGCACATAAACCTATACGTTTCCTTGGAAACGAAAGACATTGTTATGATTATATTGTTAATATAATAACATTCGAAAAGGCGCAGGATGCAAAAATGTCGAAAAAAAGTTTCAACTGTCTACTCCGTTTAGCTTACACATTTCAACTCATTTCCTTGGAAACGAAAGACATTGCTAAGATTATATTGTTAATATAATATAATAACGTACGAAAAGGGACATGGATGGAGAAATGTCGAAAACAAAACGTTTTAACTGCCTTTACAATATGAGCCTATACGTTTCCTTGGAAGCCAAAGTCATTTTTAAGATTATATTGTTAATATAATATGCGCAGGATGCAAAAAAGTCGAAAAAAGAGGTTTCAACTGGCTACTCCGTTTAGCTTACACATTTCCTTGGAAACTAAAGACATTGTTAGGTTTATATTGTTAATGTAATATAATAACATACGAAAGGGAGCAGGATGCAAAAATGCCAATATATTACATTTTAACTGCCTTTAGCATATAAACCTATACGTTTCCTTGGAAACGAAAGACATTGTTAAGATTATATTGTTAATATAATATAATAACATGCGAAAAGGCGCAGGATGCAAAAATTCCAAAATATTACGTTTTAACTGCCTTTAGCATATAAACCTATACGTTTCCTTGTAAACGAAAAACATAGTTAAGATTATATTGTTAATATAATATAAACCCATACGAAATGCGCACGATGCAAAAAAGTCGAATAAAAAGGTTTCAACTAACTACTCCCTTTAGCTTACACATTTCAATGGAGACGAAAGACATTGTTAGGATAAGATTGTTAATATAATATAAAAACATACGAAAAAGGACAGGGATGCAAAAGTGTCGAAAATAAGACGTTTTAACTGCCTTTACAATATAAACCTATTCGTTTCCGTGGAAACGAATGACATTGTTAAGATTATATTGTAAATATAATATAATAACATACGAAAAGCGCAGGATGCAAAAAAGTAGAAAAGAAAATGTTTCAAATGCATCCTCCGTTTAACTTACACATTTCCTTGGAAACTAAAGACATTGTTAAGTTAATATTGTCAATATAGTATAATAACATACGAAAAGGAGCAAGGTTACAAAAAAGTCGAAAATGAAGGGTTTTTACTGTCTTTACCATATAAACCTACACGTTTCCTTGGAAACGAATGACATTGCTAAGATTATATTGTTAATATAATATAATAACATACGAAACGGCTCAGGATGCAAAAATTCCAAAATATTACGTTTTAACTGTCTTTAGCATATACACCTATACGTTTCCTTGGAAACGAAAGAGACATTGTTAATATTATATTGTTAATATAAAAATAATAACATACGAAATGGCTCAGGATGCAAAAAAGTCGAAAATATACCTTTTTAACTGCCTTTAGCATATAAACCTATACGATTCCTTGGGAACGAAAGACATTGTTAAGATTATAATGTTAATATAATATAATAACATACGAAAAAAAGCAGGATGCAATAAAGCCAAAAAATTACTTTTTAACTGCCTTTAGCATATAAACTTATACGTTTCCTTGGAAACAAAAAACATTGTTAAGATTATATTGTTAATATAACATAACAACATACGAAAAGGAGCAGGATGCAAAATGTCGAAAAAAAAGGTTTCAACTGCCTTCTCCGTTTAGCTTACACATTTCCTTGGAAATTAAAGACATTGTTAGGTTTATATTGTTAATATAGTATAATAACATACGAAGAGGAACTGGGATGGAAAAATGTCGAAAATACAACGTTTTAACTGCTTATAGCATATAAACCTATACGTTTCCTTGGAAACGAAAGACATTGTTACGATTATATAGTTAATATAGTATGATAACATACGAAAAGGCGCAGGATGCAAAAATGTCGAAAATAAATCGTTTTAACTGCCTACTCAGTTTAGCTTACACATTTCCTTGGAAATGAATGACATTGTTAAGATTATATTGTTAATATAGTATAATAACATAAGAAAAGGGGCAGGGAAGCAAACTAGTCAAATATATAACGTTTTAACTGCCTCTAGCATATAAATCTACACGTTTGCTTGGAAACGAAACACATTGTTAAGATTATATTGTTAATATAATATAATAACATACGAAAAGGGGCAAGGATACAAAAAAATTGAAAATAAATCGTTTTAACTGCCTTTAGCATATAAACCTACACGTTTCCCTGGAAACGATAGACATTGTTAAGATTATATTTTTGATATAATATAATAACCTACGAAAAGGTGGAGGATGAAAAAGAGTAAAAAAAAAAGCATTCAAGTGCCTTTAGCATATAAACCTACACGTTTCCTTGGAAACGAAAGACATTGTTAAGATAATATTGTTAATATAATATGATAACATACGAAAAGGCGCAGGATGCAAAAAAGTTGAAATAAAGGTTTCAACTGCCTACTCCGTTTAGCTTACACATTTCCTTGGAAACGAACACATTGTTAAGATTGTATTGTTAATATAAAATAATGACATACAAAACGGCGCCAGGATGAAAAAAAGTGGAATAAAAAGGTTCCAACTGCCTACTCCTTTTAGCTTGTACATTTCCATGGAAACGAAATACATTGTTAAGATTATATTGTTAATATAATATAATAACATACGAAAAGGCGCAGGATGCAAAAATGTCGAAAATAAAACGTTTTAACTGACTTTACAATATAAACCTGTACGTTTCCTTCGAAACGAAAGACATTGTTAGGATTATATTGTTAATATAATATAATAACATACGAAAAGGCGCAGGATGCAAAAAAGTTGAAAAAAAGGTTTCAACTGCCTACTCCGCTTAGCTTACACATTTCCTTGGAAACTAAAGACATTGTTAAGTTAATATTGTCAATATAGTATAATAATATACGAAAAGGAGCAGGGATGCAAAAATGTCGAAAAAAAAGGTTTCAACTGCTACTCCGTTTAGCTTACAAATTTCCTTGCAAAGTAAAGACATTGTTAGGTTTATATTGTTAATATAGTATAATAACATACGAATAGGAACTGGGATGCAAAAATGTCGAAAATACAACGTTTTAACTGCCTATAGCATATAAACCTATACGTTTCCTTGGAAACGAAAGACATTGTTAAGATTATATTGTTAATATAATATAATAACATACGAAAAGGCGCAGGATGCAAAAATGTCGAAAATAAATAGTTTTAACTGCTTTTACAATATAAACCTATACGTTTCCTTGGAAACGAAAGACATTGTTAAGATTATATTGTTAATATAATATAATAACATACGAAAAGGCGCAGGATGCAAAAATACCAAAATATTACGTGTTAACTGCCTTTAGCATATAAACCTATACGTTTCCTTGGAAACGAAAGACATTGTTAAGATTATATTGTTAATATAATATAATAACATACGAAAAGTCGCAGGATGCAAAAATGTCGAAAATAAAACGTTTTAAATGCCTTTACAATATAAACCTATACGTTTCCTTGGAAACGAATGACATTGTTAAGATTATATGTTTAATATAATATAATAACATACGAAAAGGCTCAGGATGCAAAAGTTCCAAAATATTACGTTTTAGCTGCCTTTAGCATATAAACCTATACGTTTCCTTGGAAAGGAAAGACATTGTTATGATTATATTGTTAATATAATATTATAACATTCGAATAGGCGCAGGATGCAAAAATGTCGAAAATAAGTTTCAACTGTCTACTCCGTTTAGCTTACACATTTACACTCATTTCCTTGGAAACGAAAGACATTGTTAAGATTATATTGTTAATATAATATAAACCCATACGAAATGCGCACGATGCAAAAAAGTCGAATAAAAAGGTTTCATCTGACTACTCCCTTTAGCTTACACATTTCCTTGGAGACGAAAGACATTGTTAGGATAAGATTGTTAATATAATATAAAAACATACGAAAAAGGACAGGGATGCAAAAGTGTCGAAAATAAGACGTTTTAACTGCCTTTACAATATAAACCTATACGTTTCCTTGGAAACGAATGACATTGTTAAGATTATATTGTAAATATAATATAATAACATACGAAAAGCGCAGGATGCAAAAAAGTAGAAAAGAAAAGGTTTCAAATGCATCCTCCGTTTAACTTACACATTTCCTTGGAAACTAAAGACATTGTTAAGTTAATATTGTCAATATAGTATAATAACATACGAAAAGGAGCAAGGTTACAAAAAAGTCGAAAATGAAGGGTTTTTACTGTCTTTACCATATAAACCTACACGTTTCCTTGGAAACGAATGACATTGCTAAGATTATATTGTTAATATAATATAATAACATACGAAACGGCTCAGGATGCAAAAATTCCAAAATATTACGTTTTAACTGTCTTTAGCATATACACCTATACGTTTCCTTGGAAACGAAAGAGACATTGTTAATATTATATTGTTAATATAAAAATAATAACATACGAAATGGCTCAGGATGCAAAAAAGTCGAAAATATACCTTTTTAACTGCCTTTAGCATATAAACCTATACGATTCCTTGGGAACGAAAGACATTGTTAAGATTATAATGTTAATATAATATAATAACATACGAAAAAAAGCAGGATGCAATAAAGCCAAAAAATTACTTTTTAACTGCCTTTAGCATATAAACTTATGCGTTTCCTTGGAAACGAAAGACATTGTTATGATTATATTGTTAATATAATAACATTCGAAAAGGCGCAGGATGCAAAAATGTCGAAAAAAAGTTTCAACTGTCTACTCCGTTTAGCTTACACATTTCAACTCATTTCCTTGGAAACGAAAGACATTGCTAAGATTATATTGTTAATATAATATAATAACGTACGAAAAGGGACATGGATGGAGAAATGTCGAAAACAAAACGTTTTAACTGCCTTTACAATATGAGCCTATACGTTTCCTTGGAAGCCAAAGTCATTTTTAAGATTATATTGTTAATATAATATGCGCAGGATGCAAAAAAGTCGAAAAAAGAGGTTTCAACTGGCTACTCCGTTTAGCTTACACATTTCCTTGGAAACTAAAGACATTGTTAGGTTTATATTGTTAATATAGTATAATAACATACGAAGAGGAACTGGGATGGAAAAATGTCGAAAATACAACGTTTTAACTGCTTATAGCATATAAACCTATACGTTTCCTTGGAAACGAAAGACATTGTTACGATTATATAGTTAATATAGTATAATAACATACGAAAAGGCGCAGGATGCAAAAATGTCGAAAATAAATCGTTTTAACTGCCTACTCAGTTTAGCTTACACATTTCCTTGGAAATGAATGACATTGTTAAGATTATATTGTTAATATAGTATAATAACATAAGAAAAGGGGCAGGGAAGCAAACTAGTCAAATATATAACGTTTTAACTGCCTCTAGCATATAAATCTACACGTTTCCTTGGAAACGAAACACATTGTTAATATTATATTGTTAATATAATATAATAACATACGAAAAGGGGCAAGGATACAAAAAAATTGAAAATAAATCGTTTTAACTGCCTTTAGCATATAAACCTACACGTTTCCCTGGAAACGATAGACATTGTTAAGATTATATTTTTGATATAATATAATAACCTACGAAAAGGTGGAGGATGAAAAAGAGTAAAAAAAAAGCATTCAAGTGCCTTTAGCATATAAACCTACACGTTTCCTTGGAAACGAAAGACATTGTTAAGATTATATTGTTAATATAATATAATAACATACGAAAAGTCGCAGGATGCAAAAATGTCGAAAATAAAACGTTTTAAATGCCTTTACAATATAAACCTATACGTTTCCTTGGAAACGAATGACATTGTTAAGATTATATGTTTAATATAATATAATAACATACGAAAAGGCTCAGGATGCAAAAGTTCCAAAATATTACGTTTTAGCTGCCTTTAGCATATAAACCTATACGTTTCCTTGGAAAGGAAAGACATTGTTATGATTATATTGTTAATATAATATTATAACATTCGAATAGGCGCAGGATGCAAAAATGTCGAAAATAAGTTTCAACTGTCTACTCCGTTTAGCTTACACATTTACACTCATTTCCTTGGAAACGAAAGACATTGTTAAGATTATATTGTTAATATAATATAAACCTATACGAAATGCGCACGATGCAAAAAAGTCGAATAAAAAGGTTTCAACTGACTACTCCCTTTAGCTTACACATTTCCTTGGAGACGAAAGACATTGTTAGGATAAGATTGTTAATATAATATAAAAACATACGAAATGGACAGGGATGCAAAAGTGTCGAAAATAAGACGTTTTAACTGCCTTTACAATATAAACCTATACGTTTCCTTGGAAACGAATGACATTGTTAAGATTATATTGTAAATATAATATAATAACATACGAAAAGCGCAGGATACAAAAAAGTAGAAAAGAAAAGGTTTCAAATGCATCCTCCGTTTAACTTACACATTTCCTTGGAAACTAAAGACATTGTTAAGTTAATATTGTCAATATAGTATAATAACATACGAAAAGGAGCAAGGTTACAAAAAAGTCGAAAATGAAGGGTTTTTACTGTCTTTACCATATAAACCTACACGTTTCCTTGGAAACGAATGACATTGCTAAGATTATATTGTTAATATAATATAATAACATACGAAAAGGCTCAGGATGCAAAAATTCCAAAATATTACGTTTTAACTGTCTTTAGCATATACACCTATACGTTTCCTTGGAAACGAAATAGACATTGTTAATATTATATTGTTAATATAAAAATAATAACATACGAAATGGCTCAGGATGCAAAAAAGTCGAAAATATACCTTTTTAACTGCCTTTAGCATATAAACCTATACGATTCCTTGGGAACGAAAGACATTGTTAAGATTATATTGTTAATATAATATTATAACATTCGAATAGGCGCAGGTTGCAAAAATGTCGAAAATAAGTTTCAACTGTCTACTCCGTTTAGCTTACACATTTACACTCATTTCCTTGGAAACGAAAGACATTGTTAAGATTATATTGTTAATATAATATAATAACATACGAAAAGGAGCAAGGTTACAAAAAAGTCGAAAATGAAGGGTTTTTACTGTCTTTACCATATAAACCTACACGTTTCCTTGGAAACGAATGACATTGCTAAGATTATATTGTTAATATAATATAATAACATACGAAAAGGCTCAGGATGCAAAAATTCCAAAATATTACGTGTTAACAGCCTTTAGCATATAAACCTATACGTTTCCTTGGAAACGAAAGACATTGTTAAAATATATTTTTAATATAATATAATAACATACAAAAAGGCGCAAGATGCAAAAAAGTAGGAAAAAAATGTTTCAAGTGCCTTTAGCATTTAAACCTACACGTTTACTTGGAATCGAAAGACTTTGTTAAGATTATATTGTTAATATAATATTTAACATACGAAAAGGCAGGATGCAAAAATGCCAAAATATTACCTTTTAACTGCCTTTAGCACATAAACCTATACGTTTCCTTGGAAACGAAAGACATTGTTATGATTATATTGTTAATATAATAACATTCGAAAAGGCGCAGGATGCAAAAATGTCGAAAAAAAGTTTCAACTGTCTACTCCGTTTAGCTTACACATTTCAACTCATTTCCTTGGAAACGAAAGACATTGCTAAGATTATATTGTTAATATAATATAATAACGTACGAAAAGGGACATGGATGGAGAAATGTCGAAAACAAAACGTTTTAACTGCCTTTACAATATGAGCCTATACGTTTCCTTGGAAGCCAAAGTCATTTTTAAGATTATATTGTTAATATAATATGCGCAGGATGCAAAAAAGTCGAAAAAAGAGGTTTCAACTGGCTACTCCGTTTAGCTTACACATTTCCTTGGAAACTAAAGACATTGTTAGGTTTATATTGTTAATATAGTATAATAACATACGAAGAGGAACTGGGATGGAAAAATGTCGAAAATACAACGTTTTAACTGCTTATAGCATATAAACCTATACGTTTCCTTGGAAACGAAAGACATTGTTACGATTATATAGTTAATATAGTATAATAACATACGAAAAGGCGCAGGATGCAAAAATGTCGAAAATAAATCGTTTTAACTGCCTACTCAGTTTAGCTTACACATTTCCTTGGAAATGAATGACATTGTTAAGATTATATTGTTAATATAGTATAATAACATAAGAAAAGGGGCAGGGAAGCAAACTAGTCAAATATATAACGTTTTAACTGCCTCTAGCATATAAATCTACACGTTTCCTTGGAAACGAAACACATTGTTAATATTATATTGTTAATATAATATAATAACATACGAAAAGGGGCAAGGATACAAAAAAATTGAAAATAAATCGTTTTAACTGCCTTTAGCATATAAACCTACACGTTTCCCTGGAAACGATAGACATTGTTAAGATTATATTTTTGATATAATATAATAACCTACGAAAAGGTGGAGGATGAAAAAGAGTAAAAAAAAAGCATTCAAGTGCCTTTAGCATATAAACCTACACGTTTCCTTGGAAACGAAAGACATTGTTAAGATTATATTGTTAATATAATATAATAACATACGAAAAGTCGCAGGATGCAAAAATGTCGAAAATAAAACGTTTTAAATGCCTTTACAATATAAACCTATACGTTTCCTTGGAAACGAATGACATTGTTAAGATTATATGTTTAATATAATATAATAACATACGAAAAGGCTCAGGATGCAAAAGTTCCAAAATATTACGTTTTAGCTGCCTTTAGCATATAAACCTATACGTTTCCTTGGAAAGGAAAGACATTGTTATGATTATATTGTTAATATAATATTATAACATTCGAATAGGCGCAGGATGCAAAAATGTCGAAAATAAGTTTCAACTGTCTACTCCGTTTAGCTTACACATTTACACTCATTTCCTTGGAAACGAAAGACATTGTTAAGATTATATTGTTAATATAATATAAACCTATACGAAATGCGCACGATGCAAAAAAGTCGAATAAAAAGGTTTCAACTGACTACTCCCTTTAGCTTACACATTTCCTTGGAGACGAAAGACATTGTTAGGATAAGATTGTTAATATAATATAAAAACATACGAAATGGACAGGGATGCAAAAGTGTCGAAAATAAGACGTTTTAACTGCCTTTACAATATAAACCTATACGTTTCCTTGGAAACGAATGACATTGTTAAGATTATATTGTAAATATAATATAATAACATACGAAAAGCGCAGGATACAAAAAAGTAGAAAAGAAAAGGTTTCAAATGCATCCTCCGTTTAACTTACACATTTCCTTGGAAACTAAAGACATTGTTAAGTTAATATTGTCAATATAGTATAATAACATACGAAAAGGAGCAAGGTTACAAAAAAGTCGAAAATGAAGGGTTTTTACTGTCTTTACCATATAAACCTACACGTTTCCTTGGAAACGAATGACATTGCTAAGATTATATTGTTAATATAATATAATAACATACGAAAAGGCTCAGGATGCAAAAATTCCAAAATATTACGTTTTAACTGTCTTTAGCATATACACCTATACGTTTCCTTGGAAACGAAATAGACATTGTTAATATTATATTGTTAATATAAAAATAATAACATACGAAATGGCTCAGGATGCAAAAAAGTCGAAAATATACCTTTTTAACTGCCTTTAGCATATAAACCTATACGATTCCTTGGGAACGAAAGACATTGTTAAGATTATATTGTTAATATAATATTATAACATTCGAATAGGCGCAGGTTGCAAAAATGTCGAAAATAAGTTTCAACTGTCTACTCCGTTTAGCTTACACATTTACACTCATTTCCTTGGAAACGAAAGACATTGTTAAGATTATATTGTTAATATAATATAATAACATACGAAAAGGAGCAAGGTTACAAAAAAGTCGAAAATGAAGGGTTTTTACTGTCTTTACCATATAAACCTACACGTTTCCTTGGAAACGAATGACATTGCTAAGATTATATTGTTAATATAATATAATAACATACGAAAAGGCTCAGGATGCAAAAATTCCAAAATATTACGTGTTAACAGCCTTTAGCATATAAACCTATACGTTTCCTTGGAAACGAAAGACATTGTTAAAATATATTTTTAATATAATATAATAACATACAAAAAGGCGCAAGATGCAAAAAAGTAGGAAAAAAATGTTTCAAGTGCCTTTAGCATTTAAACCTACACGTTTACTTGGAATCGAAAGACTTTGTTAAGATTATATTGTTAATATAATATTTAACATACGAAAAGGCAGGATGCAAAAATGCCAAAATATTACCTTTTAACTGCCTTTAGCACATAAACCTATACGTTTCCTTGGAAACGAAAGACATTGTTATGATTATATTGTTAATATAATAACATTCGAAAAGGCGCAGGATGCAAAAATGTCGAAAAAAAGTTTCAACTGTCTACTCCGTTTAGCTTACACATTTCAACTCATTTCCTTGGAAACGAAAGACATTGCTAAGATTATATTGTTAATATAATATAATAACGTACGAAAAGGGACATGGATGGAGAAATGTCGAAAACAAAACGTTTTAACTGCCTTTACAATATGAGCCTATACGTTTCCTTGGAAGCCAAAGTCATTTTTAAGATTATATTGTTAATATAATATGCGCAGGATGCAAAAAAGTCGAAAAAAGAGGTTTCAACTGGCTACTCCGTTTAGCTTACACATTTCCTTGGAAACTAAAGACATTGTTAGGTTTATATTGTTAATGTAATATAATAACATACGAAAGGGAGCAGGATGCAAAAATGCCAATATATTACATTTTAACTGCCTTTAGCATATAAACCTATACGTTTCCTTGGAAACGAAAGACATTGTTAAGATTATATTGTTAATATAATATAATAACATGCGAAAAGGCGCAGGATGCAAAAATTCCAAAATATTACGTTTTAACTGCCTTTAGCATATAAACCTATACGTTTCCTTGTAAACGAAAAACATTGTTAAGATTATATTGTTAATATAATATAAACCCATACGAAATGCGCACGATGCAAAAAAGTCGAATAAAAAGGTTTCAACTAACTACTCCCTTTAGCTTACACATTTCAATGGAGACGAAAGACATTGTTAGGATAAGATTGTTAATATAATATAAAAACATACGAAAAAGGACAGGGATGCAAAAGTGTCGAAAATAAGACGTTTTAACTGCCTTTACAATATAAACCTATTCGTTTCCGTGGAAACGAATGACATTGTTAAGATTATATTGTAAATATAATATAATAACATACGAAAAGCGCAGGATGCAAAAAAGTAGAAAAGAAAATGTTTCAAATGCATCCTCCGTTTAACTTACACATTTCCTTGGAAACTAAAGACATTGTTAAGTTAATATTGTCAATATAGTATAATAACATACGAAAAGGAGCAAGGTTACAAAAAAGTCGAAAATGAAGGGTTTTTACTGTCTTTACCATATAAACCTACACGTTTCCTTGGAAACGAATGACATTGCTAAGATTATATTGTTAATATAATATAATAACATACGAAACGGCTCAGGATGCAAAAATTCCAAAATATTACGTTTTAACTGTCTTTAGCATATACACCTATACGTTTCCTTGGAAACGAAAGAGACATTGTTAATATTATATTGTTAATATAAAAATAATAACATACGAAATGGCTCAGGATGCAAAAAAGTCGAAAATATACCTTTTTAACTGCCTTTAGCATATAAACCTATACGATTCCTTGGGAACGAAAGACATTGTTAAGATTATAATGTTAATATAATATAATAACATACGAAAAAAAGCAGGATGCAATAAAGCCAAAAAATTACTTTTTAACTGCCTTTAGCATATAAACTTATACGTTTCCTTGGAAACAAAAAACATTGTTAAGATTATATTGTTAATATAACATAACAACATACGAAAAGGAGCAGGATGCAAAATGTCGAAAAAAAAGGTTTCAACTGCCTTCTCCGTTTAGCTTACACATTTCCTTGGAAATTAAAGACATTGTTAGGTTTATATTGTTAATATAGTATAATAACATACGAAGAGGAACTGGGATGGAAAAATGTCGAAAATACAACGTTTTAACTGCTTATAGCATATAAACCTATACGTTTCCTTGGAAACGAAAGACATTGTTACGATTATATAGTTAATATAGTATGATAACATACGAAAAGGCGCAGGATGCAAAAATGTCGAAAATAAATCGTTTTAACTGCCTACTCAGTTTAGCTTACACATTTCCTTGGAAATGAATGACATTGTTAAGATTATATTGTTAATATAGTATAATAACATAAGAAAAGGGGCAGGGAAGCAAACTAGTCAAATATATAACGTTTTAACTGCCTCTAGCATATAAATCTACACGTTTGCTTGGATACGAAACACATTGTTAAGATTATATTGTTAATATAATATAATAATATACGAAAAGGGGCAAGGATACAAAAAAATTGAAAATAAATCGTTTTAACTGCCTTTAGCATATAAACCTACACGTTTCCCTGGAAACGATAGACATTGTTAAGATTATATTTTTGATATAATATAATAACCTACGAAAAGGTGGAGGATGAAAAAGAGTAAAAAAAAAAGCATTCAAGTGCCTTTAGCATATAAACCTACACGTTTCCTTGGAAACGAAAGACATTGTTAAGATAATATTGTTAATATAATATGATAACATACGAAAAGGCGCAGGATGCAAAAAAGTTGAAATAAAGGTTTCAACTGCCTACTCCGTTTAGCTTACACATTTCCTTGGAAACGAACACATTGTTAAGATTGTATTGTTAATATAAAATAATGACATACAAAACGGCGCCAGGATGAAAAAAAGTGGAATAAAAAGGTTCCAACTGCCTACTCCTTTTAGCTTGTACATTTCCATGGAAACGAAATACATTGTTAAGATTATATTGTTAATATAATATAATAACATACGAAAAGGCGCAGGATGCAAAAATGTCGAAAATAAAACGTTTTAACTGACTTTACAATATAAACCTGTACGTTTCCTTCGAAACGAAAGACATTGTTAGGATTATATTGTTAATATAATATAATAACATACGAAAAGGCGCAGGATGCAAAAAAGTTGAAAAAAAGGTTTCAACTGCCTACTCCGCTTAGCTTACACATTTCCTTGGAAACTAAAGACATTGTTAAGTTAATATTGTCAATATAGTATAATAATATACGAAAAGGAGCAGGGATGCAAAAATGTCGAAAAAAAAGGTTTCAACTGCTACTCCGTTTAGCTTACAAATTTCCTTGCAAAGTAAAGACATTGTTAGGTTTATATTGTTAATATAGTATAATAACATACGAATAGGAACTGGGATGCAAAAATGTCGAAAATACAACGTTTTAACTGCCTATAGCATATAAACCTATACGTTTCCTTGGAAACGAAAGACATTGTTAAGATTATATTGTTAATATAATATAATAACATACGAAAAGGCGCAGGATGCAAAAATGTCGAAAATAAATAGTTTTAACTGCTTTTACAATATAAACCTATACGTTTCCTTGGAAACGAAAGACATTGTTAAGATTATATTGTTAATATAATATAATAACATACGAAAAGGCGCAGGATGCAAAAATACCAAAATATTACGTGTTAACTGCCTTTAGCATATAAACCTATACGTTTCCTTGGAAACGAAAGACATTGTTAAGATTATATTGTTAATATAATATAATAACATACGAAAAGTCGCAGGATGCAAAAATGTCGAAAATAAAACGTTTTAAATGCCTTTACAATATAAACCTATACGTTTCCTTGGAAACGAATGACATTGTTAAGATTATATGTTTAATATAATATAATAACATACGAAAAGGCTCAGGATGCAAAAGTTCCAAAATATTACGTTTTAGCTGCCTTTAGCATATAAACCTATACGTTTCCTTGGAAAGGAAAGACATTGTTATGATTATATTGTTAATATAATATTATAACATTCGAATAGGCGCAGGATGCAAAAATGTCGAAAATAAGTTTCAACTGTCTACTCCGTTTAGCTTACACATTTACACTCATTTCCTTGGAAACGAAAGACATTGTTAAGATTATATTGTTAATATAATATAAACCCATACGAAATGCGCACGATGCAAAAAAGTCGAATAAAAAGGTTTCATCTGACTACTCCCTTTAGCTTACACATTTCCTTGGAGACGAAAGACATTGTTAGGATAAGATTGTTAATATAATATAAAAACATACGAAAAAGGACAGGGATGCAAAAGTGTCGAAAATAAGACGTTTTAACTGCCTTTACAATATAAACCTATACGTTTCCTTGGAAACGAATGACATTGTTAAGATTATATTGTAAATATAATATAATAACATACGAAAAGCGCAGGATGCAAAAAAGTAGAAAAGAAAAGGTTTCAAATGCATCCTCCGTTTAACTTACACATTTCCTTGGAAACTAAAGACATTGTTAAGTTAATATTGTCAATATAGTATAATAACATACGAAAAGGAGCAAGGTTACAAAAAAGTCGAAAATGAAGGGTTTTTACTGTCTTTACCATATAAACCTACACGTTTCCTTGGAAACGAATGACATTGCTAAGATTATATTGTTAATATAATATAATAACATACGAAAAGTCGCAGGATGCAAAAATGTCGAAAATAAAACGTTTTAAATGCCTTTACAATATAAACCTATACGTTTCCTTGGAAACGAATGACATTGTTAAGATTATATGTTTAATATAATATAATAACATACGAAAAGGCTCAGGATGCAAAAGTTCCAAAATATTACGTTTTAGCTGCCTTTAGCATATACACCTATACGTTTCCTTGGAAACGAAAGAGACATTGTTAATATTATATTGTTAATATAAAAATAATAACATACGAAATGGCTCAGGATGCAAAAAAGTCGAAAATATACCTTTTTAACTGCCTTTAGCATATAAACCTATACGATTCCTTGGGAACGAAAGACATTGTTAAGATTATAATGTTAATATAATATAATAACATACGAAAAAAAGCAGGATGCAATAAAGCCAAAAAATTACTTTTTAACTGCCTTTAGCACATAAACTTATACGTTTCCTTGGAAACAAAAAACATTGTTAAGATTATATTGTTAATATAACATAACAACATACGAAAAGGAGCAGGATGCAAAATGTCGAAAAAAAAGGTTTCAACTGCCTTCTCCGTTTAGCTTACACATTTCCTTGGAAAGTAAAGACATTGTTAGGTTTATATTGTTAATATAGTATAATAACATACGAAGAGGAACTGGGATGCAAAAATGTCGAAAATTCAACGTTTTAACTGCTTATAGCATATAAACCTATACGTTTCCCTGGAAACGAAAGACATTGTTACGATTATATAGTTAATATAGTATAATAACATACGAAAAGACGCAGGATGCAAAAATGTCGAAAATAAATCGTTTTAACTGCCTACTCAGTTTAGCTTACACATTTCCTTGGAAATGAATGACATTGTTAAGATTATATTGTTAATATAGTATAATAACATAAGAAAAGGGGCAGGGAAGCAAACAAGTCAAATATATAACGTTTTAACTGCCTCTAGCATATAAATCTACACGTTTCCTTGGAAACGAAACACATTGTTAAGATTATATTGTTAATATAATATAATAACATACGAAAAGGGGCAAGGATACAAAAAAATTGAAAATAAATCGTTTTAACTGCCTTTAGCATATAAACCTACACGTTTCCCTGGAAACGATAGACATTGTTAAGATTATATATTTGATATAATATAATAACCTACGAAAAGGTGGAGGATGAAAAAGAGTAAAAAAAAAGCATTCAAGTGCCTTTAGCATATAAACCTACACGTTTCCTTGGAAACGAAAGACATTGTTAAGATAATATTGTTAATATAATGTGATAACATACGAAAAGGCGCAGGATGCAAAAAAGTTGAAATAAAGGTTTCAACTGCCTACTCCGTTTAGCTTACACATTTCCTTGGAAACGAACACATTGTTAAGATTGTATTGTTAATATAAAATAATGACATACGAAACGGCGCCAGGATGAAAAAAAGTGGAATAAAAAGGTTCCAACTGCCTACTCCGATTAGCGTAGAGATTTCCTTGGAAACGAAAGACATTGTTAAGATTGTATTGTTAATATAATTTAATAACGTACGAAAAGGCGCAGGATGGTAAAATGTCGAAATTAAGGTTTCAACTGCCTACTCCTTTTAGCTTGTACATTTCCATGGAAACGAAATACATTGTTAAGATTATATTGTTAATATAATATAATAACATACGAAAAGGCGCAGGATGCAAAAATGTCGAAAATAAAACGTTTTAACTGACTTTACAATGTAAACCTGTACGTTTCCTTCGAAACGAAAGACATTGTTAGGATTATATTGTTAATATAATATAATAACATACGAAAAGGCGCAGGATGCAAAAAAGTTGAAAAAAAGGTTTCAACTGCCTACTCCGCTTAGCTTACACATTTCCTTGGAAACTAAAGACATTGTTAAGTTAATATTGTCAATATAGTATAATAATATACGAAAAGGAGCAGGGATGCAAAAATGTCGAAAAAAAAGGTTTCAACTGCTACTCCGTTTAGCTTACAAATTTCCTTGCAAAGTAAAGACATTGTTAGGTTTATATTGTTAATATAGTATAATAACATACGAAAAGGAACTGGGATGCAAAAATGTCGAAAATACAACGTTTTAACTGCCTATAGCATATAAACCTATACGTTTCCTTGGAAACGAAAGACATTGTTAAGATTATATTGTTAATATAATATAATAACATACGAAAAGTCGCAAGATGCAAAAAAGTCGAAAATAAAACGTTTTAAATGCCTTTACAATATAAACCTATACGTTTCCTTGGAAACGAATGACATTGTTAAGATTATATGTTTAATATAATATAATAACATACGAAAAGGCGCAGGATGCAAAAATTCCAAAATATTACGTTTTAACTGCCTTTAGCATATAAACCTATACGTTTCCTTGGAAAGGAAAGACAATGTTAAGATTCATTTTTAATATAATGTAATAACATACGAAAAAGGACAGGTATGCAAAAATGTAGAAAATAAAACTTTTTAACTGCCTTTACAATATAAACCTATACGTTTCCTTGGAAACAAAAGACATTGTTAAATTATATTTTTAATATAATATAATAACATACGAAAAGGCGCCGGATGCAATAATGCAAAAATATTATGTTTTAACTGCCTTTAGCATATAAACCTACACGTTTCGTTGGAAACGAAACACATTGTTAAGATTATATTGTTAATATAATATAATATCATTCGAGAAGGCGCAGGATGCAAAAATGTCGAAAAAAAAATGATTCAACTGTCTACTCCGTTTAGCTTTCACATTTCAACACATTTCCTTGGAAACGAAAGACATTGTTAACGTTATATTGTTAATATAATATAATAACATACGAAAAGGAGAAAGGTTACAAAAAAGTCGAAAATAAAGCGTTTTTACTGTCTTTAGTATATAAATCTACATGTTTAATTGGAAACGAAAGACGTTGTTAAGATTATATTGTTAATATAATATAATAACATACGAGAAGGCGCAGGATGCAAAAAAGGCGAAAATATAACATATAACGTTTTAACTACCTTTATAATATAAAACTATACGTTTCCTTTTAAACGAAAGACATTGTTAAGATTATATTGTTAATATAGTATAACATACAAAAAAGACGCAGGACTGAAAAAAGTCGAAAAAAAAGGTTTCAACTGCCTACTCCGTTTAGCTTACACAATTCCTTCGAAACTAAAGACATTGTTAGGTTTATATTGTTAATATAGTATAATAACATACGAAAAGGAACAGTGTGCAAAAACGTCGAAAATACAACGATTTTACTGTCTTTAGCATATAAACCAATACGTTTCCTTGGAAACGAAAGACATTGTTAAGATTATATTGTTAATATAATATAATAACATACGAAAAGGCTCAGGATGCAAAAATTCCAAAATATTACGTTTTAACTGCCTTTAGCATATAAACCTATACGTTTCCTTGGAAAGGAAAGACATTGTTATGATTATATTGTTAATATAATATTATAACATTCGAATAGGCGCAGGATGCAAAAATGTCGAAAAAAAGTTTCAACTGTCTACTCCGTTTAGCTTACACATTTACACTCAATTCCTTGGAAACGAAAGACGTTGTTAAGATTATATTGTTAATATAATATAATAACATACGAAAAGGAGCAAGGTTACAAAAAAGTCGAAAATGAAGGGTTTTTACTGTCTTTACCATATAAACCTACACGTTTCCTTGGAAACGAATGACATTGCTAAGATTATATTGTTAATATAATATAATAACTTACGAAAAGGCTCAGGATGCAAAAATTCCAAAATATTACGTTTTAACTGTCTTTAGCATATAAACCTATACGTTTCCTTGGAAACGAAAGAGACATTGTTAATATTATATTGTTAATATAAAATAATAACATACGAAATGGCGCAGGATGCAAAAAAGTCGAAAATATAACTTTTTACTGCCTTTAGCATATAAACCTATACGATTCCTTGGGAACGAAAGACATTGTTAAGATTATAATGTTAATATAATATAATAACATACGAAATAAAGCAGGATGCAATAAAGCCAAAAAATTACTTTTTAACTGCCTTTAGCATTTAAACTTATACGTTTCCTTGGAAACAAAAAACATTGTTAAGATTATATTGTTAATATAACATAACAACATACAAAAAGGAGCAGGATGCAAAAATGTCGAAAAAGAAGTTTTCAACTGCCTTCTCCGTTTAGCTTACACATTTCCTTGGAAAGTAAAGACATTGTTATTATAGTATAATAACATACGAAAAGGAACTGGGATGCAAAAATGTCGAAAATACAACGTTTTTACTGCCTATAGCATATAAACCTATACGTTTCCTTGGAAACGAAAGACATTGTTACGATTATATTGTTAATATAATATAATAACATACGAAAAGGCGCAGGATGCAAAAATGTCGAAAATAAATCGTTTTAACTGCCTACTCAGTTTAGCTTACACATTTCCTTGGAAATGAATGACATTGTTAAGATTATATTGTTAATATAGTATAATAACATAAGAAAAGGGGCAGGGATGCAAACAAGTCAAATATATAACGTTTTAATTGCCTCTAGCATATAAATCTACACGTTTCCTTGGAAACGAAAGACATTGTTAAGATTATATTGTTAATATAATATGATAACATACGAAAAGGCGCAGGATGCAAAAAAGTTGAAATAAAGTTTTCAACTGCCTACTCCGTTTAGCTTACACATTTCCTTGGAAACGAACACATTGTTAATATAAAATAATAACATACGAAACGGCGCCAGGATGAAAAGAAGTCGAATAAAAAGGTTCCAACTGCCTACCCCGATTAGCGTAGACATTTCCTTGGAAACGAAAGACATTGTTGAGATTATATTGTTAATATAATATAATAACGTACGAAAAAGCGCAGGATGGTAAAAGGTCGAAATAAAGGTTTCAACTGCCTACTCCTTTTAGCTTGTAAATTTCCATGGAAACGAAATACATTGTTAAGATTATATTGTTAATATAATATAATAACATACGAAAAGGCGCAGGATGCAAACATGTCGAAAATAAAACGTTTTAACTGCCTTTACAATATAAACCTGTATGTTTCCTTGGAAACGAAAGATATTGTTAGGATTATATTGTTAATATGATATAATAACATACGAAAAGGCGCAGGATGCAAAAAAAGTTGAAAAAAAGGTTTCAACTGCCTACTCCGATTAGCTTACACATTTCCTTGGAAACTAAAGACATTGTTAAGTTAATATTGTCAATATAGTATAATAATATACGAAAAGGAGCAGGGATGCAAAAATGTCGAAAAAAAAGGTTTCAACTGCTACTCCGTTTAGCTTACAAATTTCCTTGCAAAGTAAAGACATTTTAGGTTTATATTGTTAATATAGTATAGTAACATAAGAAAAGGGGCAGGGAAGCAAACAAGTCAAATATATAACGTTTTAACTGCCTCTAGCATATAAATCTACACGTTTCCTTGGAAACGAAACACATTGTTAAGATTATATTGTTAATATAATATAATAACATTCGAAAAGGGGCAAGGATACAAAAAAATTGAAAATAAATCGTTTTAACTGCCTTTAGCATATAAACCTACACGTTTCCCTGGAAACGATAGACATTGTTAAGATTATATTTTTGATATAATATAATAACATACGAAAAGTCGCAGGATGCAAAAATGTCGAAAATAAAACGTTTTAACTGCGTTTACAATATAAACCTATACGTTTCCTTGGAAACGAATGACATTGTTAAGATTATATTGTTAATATAATATAATAACATACGAAAAGGCTCAGGATGCAAAAATTCCAAAATATTACGTTTTAACTGCCTTTAGCATATAAACCTATACGTTTCCTTGGAAACGAATGACATTGTTAAGATTATATTGTTAATATAATATAATAACATACGAAAAGGCTCAGGATGCAAAAATTCCAAAATATTACGTTTTAACTGCCTTTAGCATATAAACCTATACGTTTCCTTGGAAAGGAAAGACATTGTTATGATTATATTGTTAATATAATATTATAACATTCGAATAGGGCAGGATGCAAAAATGTCGAAAATAAGTTTCAATTGTCTACTCCGTTTAGCTTACACATTTACACTCATTTCCTTGGAAACGAAAGACATTGTTAAGATTATATTGTTAATATAATATAATAACATACGAAAAGGAGCAAGGTTACAAAAAAGTCGAAAATGAAGGGTTTTTACTGTCTTTACCATATTCCTACACGTTTCCTTGGAAACGAATGACATTGCTAAGATTATATTGTTAATATAATATAATAACATACGAAAAGGCTCAGGATGCAAAAATTCCAAAATATTACGTGTTAACAGCCTTTAGCATATAAACCTATACGTTTCCTTGGAAACGAAAGACATTGTTAAAATATATTTTTAATATAATATAATAACATACAAAAAGGCGCAAAATGCAAAAAAGTAGGAAAAAAATGTTTCAAGTGCCTTTAGCATTTAAACCTACACGTTTACTTGGAATCGAAAGACTTTGTTAAGATTATATTGTTAATATAATATTTAACATACGAAAAGGCAGGATGCAAAAATGACAAAATATTACCTTTTAACTGCCTTTAGCACATAAACCTATACGTTTCCTTGGAAACGAAAGACATTGTTATGATTATATTGTTAATATAATAACATTCGAAAAGGCGCAGGATGCAAAAATGTCGAAAAAAAGTTTCAACTGTCTACTCCGTTTAGCTTACACATTTCAACTCATTTCCTTGGAAACGAAAGACTTTGCTAAGATTATATTGTTAATATAATACAATAACATACGAAAAGGAGCAAGGTTACAAAAAAGTCGAAAATAAAGCGTTTTTACTGTCTTTACCATATAAACCTACACGTTTCCTTGGAAACGAATGACATTGTTAAGATTATATTTTTAATATAATATAATAACGTACGAAAAGGGACATGGATGGAGAAATGTCGAAAACAAAACGTTTTAACTGCCTTTACAATATGAGCCTATACGTTTCCTTGGAAGCCAAAGTCATTTTTAAGATTATATTGTTAATATAATATGCGCAGGATGCAAAAAAGTCGAAAAAAGAGGTTTCAAATGGCTACTCCGTTTAGCTTACACATTTCCTTGGAAACTAAAGACATTGTTAGGTTTATATTGTTAATGTAATATAATAACATACGAAAGGGAGCAGGATGCAAAAATGCCAATATATTACATTTTAACTGCCTTTAGCATATAAACCTTTACGTTTCCTTGGAAACGAAAGACATTGTTAAGATTATATTGTTAATATAATATAATAACATGCGAAAAGGCGCAGGATGCAAAAATTCCAAAATATTACGTTTTAACTGCCTTTAGCATATAAACCTATACGTTTCCTTGTAAACGAAAAACATTGTTAAGATTATATTGTTAATATAATATAAACCCATACGAAATACGCAGGATGCTAAAAAGTCGAATAAAAAGGTTTCAACTGACTACTCCCTTTAGCTTACACATTTCCTTGGAGACGAAAGACATTGTTAGGATAAGATTGTTAATATAATATAAAAACATAAGAAAAGGGGCAGGGAAGCAAACAAGTCAAATATATAACGTTTTAACTGCCTCTAGCATATAAATCTACACGTTTCCTTGGAAACGAAACACATTGTTAAGATTATATTGTTAATATAATATAATAACATACAAAAAGCGGCTCAGGATGCAAAAATTCCAAAATATTACGTTTGCATCCTGAGCCGTTTCGTATGTTATTATATTATATTAACAATATAATCTTAACAATGTGTTTCGTTTCCAAGGAAACGTGTAGATTTATATGCTAGAGGCAGTTAAAACGTTATATATTTGACTTGTTTGCTTCCCTGCCCCTTTTCTTATGTTTTTATATTATATTAACAATCTTATCCTAACAATGTCTTTCGTCTCCAAGGAAATGTGTAAGCTAAAGGGAGTAGTCAGTTGAAACCTTTTTATTCGACTTTTTAGCATCCTGCGTATTTCGTATGGGTTTATATTATATTAACAATATAATCTTAACAATGTTTTTCGTTTACAAGGAAACGTATAGGTTTATATGCTAAAGGCAGTTAAAACGTAATATTTTGGAATTTTTGCATCCTGCGCCTTTTCGCATGTTATTATATTATATTAACAATATAATCTTAACAATGTCTTTCGTTTCCAAGGAAACGTAAAGGTTTATATGCTAAAGGCAGTTAAAATGTAATATATTGGCATTTTTGCATCCTGCTCCCTTTCGTATGTTATTATATTACATTAACAATATAAACCTAACAATGTCTTTAGTTTCCAAGGAAATGTGTAAGCTAAACGGAGTAGCCATTTGAAACCTCTTTTTTCGACTTTTTTGCATCCTGCGCATATTATATTAACAATATAATCTTAAAAATGACTTTGGCTTCCAAGGAAACGTATAGGCTCATATTGTAAAGGCAGTTAAAACGTTTTGTTTTCGACATTTCTCCATCCATGTCCCTTTTCGTACGTTATTATATTATATTAAAAATATAATCTTAACAATGTCATTCGTTTCCAAGGAAACGTGTAGGTTTATATGGTAAAGACAGTAAAAACGCTTTATTTTCGACTTTTTTGTAACCTTGCTCCTTTTCGTATGTTATTGTATTATATTAACAATATAATCTTAGCAAAGTCTTTCGTTTCCAAGGAAATGAGTTGAAATGTGTAAGCTAAACGGAGTAGACAGTTGAAACTTTTTTTCGACATTTTTGCATCCTGCGCCTTTTCGAATGTTATTATATTAACAATATAATCATAACAATGTCTTTCGTTTCCAAGGAAACGTATAGGTTTATGTGCTAAAGGCAGTTAAAAGGTAATATTTTGTCATTTTTGCATCCTGCCTTTTCGTATGTTAAATATTATATTAACAATATAATCTTAACAAAGTCTTTCGATTCCAAGTAAACGTGTAGGTTTAAATGCTAAAGGCACTTGAAACATTTTTTTCCTACTTTTTTGCATCTTGCGCCTTTTTGTATGTTATTATATTATATTAAAAATATATTTTAACAATGTCTTTCGTTTCCAAGGAAACGTATAGGTTTATATGCTAAAGGCTGTTAACACGTAATATTTTGGAATTTTTGCATCCTGAGCCTTTTCGTATGTTATTATATTATATTAACAATATAATCTTAGCAATGTCATTCGTTTCCAAGGAAACGTGTAGGAATATGGTAAAGACAGTAAAAACCCTTCATTTTTGACTTTTTTGTAACCTTGCTCCTTTTCGTATGTTATTATATTATATTAACAATATAATCTTAACAATGTCTTTCGTTTCCAAGGAAATGAGTGTAAATGTGTAAGCTAAACGGAGTAGACAGTTGAAACTTATTTTCGACATTTTTGCATCCTGCCCTATTCGAATGTTATAATATTATATTAACAATATAATCATAACAATGTCTTTCCTTTCCAAGGAAACGTATAGGTTTATATGCTAAAGGCAGTTAAAACGTAATATTTTGGAATTTTTGCATCCTGAGCCTTTTCGTATGTTATTATAATATATTAACAATATAATCTTAACAATGTCATTCGTTTCCAAGGAAACGTATAGGTTTTTATTGTAAACGCAGTTAAAACGTTTTATTTTCGACATTTTTGCATCCTGCGACTTTTCGTATGTTATTATATTATATTAACAATATAATCTTAACAATGTCTTTCGTTTCCAAGGAAACGTATAGGTTTATATGCTAAAGGCAGTTAAAACGTAATATTTTGGAATTTTTGCATCCTGAGCCTTTTCGTATGTTATTATATTATATTAACAATATAATCTTAACAATGTCATTCGTTTCCAAGGAAACGTATAGGTTTATATTGTAAACGCAGTTAAAACGTTTTATTTTCGACATTTTTGCATCCTGCGACTTTTCGTATGTTATTATATTATATCAAAAATATAATCTTAACAATGTCTATCGTTTCCAGGGAAACGTGTAGGTTTATATGCTAAAGGCAGTTAAAACGATTTATTTTCAATTTTTTTGTATCCTTGCCCCTTTTCGAATGTTATTATATTATATTAACAATATAATCTTAACAATGTGTTTCGTTTCCAAGGAAACGTGTAGATTTATATGCTAGAGGCAGTTAAAACGTTATATATTTGACTTGTTTGCTTCCCTGCCCCTTTTCTTATGT